>PIJE02001984.1:32987-40487 GCA_002895965.2 Coryphaenoides rupestris | reverse complement strand
AGGAGTTTATCGCCGGCAATTAAGACACACTTTACCACATCCAAAATATTCGGGTGATTGACAAAACCGTCAACCGAGCGACGTCAGGTGCGCCGCGAGTCTTCTTCGATTGTTTGCCACCAAAACAACACCGCTCTTTCGTCGGTCTAACGTGATTGTGCACATTCGTTGGAGAATAATGGACAATTACGGCATTCATATAGGCCTCCCCGACGACGAGTCCTGCGCGCGCGGATCCGCAGATCCCACCGCGTACAGGCTGCCGCGCTCGCTTGTTGTTTTTCCTCCTCGCTCGCTCGCTCGCTCTCGGATGCCAATCAGCGGGGCAAGGCAGACACCCTTCGGCTGATTGTGATCAGTCACTCAATCCATCACCATATCAAGTAGCCTAACTACCGCGTCTTGGATCAACATCACCTTCATTAAGACGTCAGAGGCGTGTGTTTATAAAGCCGAGGCGCACGCTCAAGACACCGCGGCTTCCAAATTAAATTGCGGCCGTGTTCTCCGCAGCACCACCTCCACCTCCGCCTCCGCCCGCCGCGCATATTGTGTGTGAATATTGCAATTTCACGCTATATCCGTCCTGCGAGAACCAAACAAAGTGAGTTTGCGAGACGAGGGCGTCGTTCTTTACCGCTCTCCCTCTCTTCTTTAAAGCAGTTCATTCTCTCAATTTACTGCATACTTCCCGGATATGATCTTAATAATCCAGATATATGTAGGCCCGTAAATATCGAGTAGCAGGCGATAAACTATTTAAACCATTGTGCTCTGTGGGCGCTGTGCTGCGCTGGGTCGGGCGCCTTGCTCAAATCCGTTAACGGCTTGATAGGCGCGGGAAGTACCAGTACAGAGATATTAAATAATTTATATGCATGTGTGATATAATAAAACTTCACAACAAGAAATAACATATTTATGAGGGGATCCGTGCTGTAGTTCCTCGCACTCTGCAAGTCTAAAACAAACTAACTAACTGGTTTTGGCCAGTGCAAACAGCGCGGCTTGCAGTGGCGGCCCAGTGGCTGACAGACTCCGCACGACACTGGTGTACTGGAGTTCTGTACTGGTCCAGGACCCAGCTGTACTGGTTCAGCACCAGCCACGCTCTCTCTCTCTCCCTCTCTCTCTCTCTCTCTCTCCCTGACCTCCCCCCTGATTTCACCGTCTTCCCTGAACCCCTGAGACCCCTGCACCTCGCTCTGGTCGGCGATGCTCCTGCAGACACCATCCGAGTTGGGGGAAAATTGATTGATTTCTTCGTTCTTAGTGATTTCTTTATTTTATCCATAATCACACAAACAATGCATCGTAATTCCTCCGAGTTCAGCGAGCAGGAGATGGAGCTAAGACTCACTTTTCAGTCAACATTTCTGACAACGCAATGCAACGCGGCATTAAAGAGGAACACTAGAAACATGAGGAAGGAATAAAAGTTGGCCTCAATATCTCAGACTCTAGCCTTGAGTATATTCCTCATTTCCCTAGTTAAATTAAGCTAATGAAACATCATATTAAGTAAGAATTTTGTTAGTGTGCCCCCCACTAAGCAGCATTTGGTTTCTTCCGGCCCGTGAATGCAGCATGAATTGTCGTGCATGTAAAGACAACGTGAACGTCTTTACATCTCTATGGGCCGAGCACGGTGTCCTTGGCTGCTGCTACACTGGAGTTCCTCGGGTTGGAATCTAATGGCAATTCTTTAATCAATACTCCACCAATGCACCGGTGACTTGTTGCAGAGAATAGACTCGGGAGGTCCATTCATTTAACGAGTCGCCTCACATTGTGCGCACATGTGTGTCTGTGTGTGTGTGTGTGTGTGTGTGTGTGTGTGTTGTGTGTGTGTGTGTGTGTGCGCGTGTGCGTGTTCGCTCTCATTCGATTACTCCGTCGACGTCGAGGCTGACAGTTATGAGTTACGAGACGGCGCGGCGTCCATCCATCTCAGCCACCGATATATATTCGCCGGTTGACCGCCGCCGCTGATGAGGCCCTGATGCCGCACGCCGCACGCCGCCGTCGGACGATTTGTTCGCTTTCGCTCGCTTTGCGCGCTTTGCAGTTCATTGGCCAATTATCCCCGCGACGCCCTCAAAGACACACTCCGGAAGGCGTTCGAAGCCTCGGCGTGGAACACTTAGGCCGCTCGCCCGCGGTGGGAATATTTGCTCTGCGCTCACCGCAACGTAGCGCAGCGGAGGCAAAGTGCATCGCAGGTAAATCGGGTCAAGGACGGCATTCAGCTGACATTTCAGAGACAGATCAGTCGACCAGCCTACCCAGTGGAGACTGGGTACACCGACAGGTAAACTCATCCAGTCAGCGTACATCTCGGTGGACATTCCCACTTGTGATGTCACTAGACGGCAGTCACGTGGCAAACGGTGAAACGGCTCGCGATGGCTAATCGCGCTCACACCCGGCGGTATAATAAATAGGGGACCTTTAAGCTAGGAGCTATGGGGGTAGCGTGGTTCATTGTCATAGAAACGGTAAACAAAGAGACGGAGACGCGGCGTTTTTTTTTGTCCATCCCAGCGTGTTTCCGACAGAAAAAGGCGCTGGAGTACCCTCAGAGTACCGTTCGTTTTTAATGTCGAGGACGACCGGTAGAAACCCGAACAAAGAGGGATATTTGCATTCGCTTTCAAGGCCGCACAGCCGGAGTGTCGGGTGACGTCCTCCGAATGAAACTACGGCGTGTGTTTTGTTGAGCGCTCACCCGCGTTGATCTTCATCTGTTTTGACCGCGCTGCCAGAAGCCTGTTTGTATGCTAATTGCGTGCAGAAAAAACGCCCTCGCAAACAACCTGCCCGTCGTGTCCCCACAGCGAGCCGTACGCTGGATTAGAACTACAATCTACCAGCATGACCATCAATTCGCTGGTCATACATATCACACACACACACACACACACACACACACACCATCGCATCGCCTGATCGATCGACGTTACATCAGAGAGGATGGCGTCGGTGAATGCGTGTACTGTAGGTATAAGTACACCTTCTGCATTTGAACACAAGGCGGATGGGAAATTGTCAGCGGTTGACAGCGATAATGGTGATTTGAGATCAGAAAAAGCTCTGGAGGTAAATTGACCTCCAGTTCCGCCCTCACCCACTCAAACAAAACGGGGGGAGAGGAAAAAAAAACAAAACCCACCCACCTGGTGTTTTGTATGCGAGCCGAGCAGCCCGGCGGTGGAAACCACTGTCTTTTATTACGCTGAAAACCTCATCAAATATACTCTTGGGTGTAAACTGAACTAACTGAGATAAATGAGAGTTAAACGGTGGTGGGCAAACGGCGGCGGCGGTGGGCGTTTTTAGGAAGGTTTTCCGTGAACATAAAAACGCGTAAAGTGACCCACTTTGCATTAAAACGCGACGCATTGCACCCCGGGTCCCGCACATCCAGGCAGGTGGCGTCACTTTACTTTTCGCAAAACTGTTGCTGTAATAACACTTTAGAGTTCACTTTTCTTTTACCTTCTACCTGAAGCTATACGCCACAAAAATGTACAAACGGGGCTACGGGCGGGAAGGCGTTGCTTATTTTTTCCTTCTTCACGATAACGGAGGTTGGTTTTTTAATACCTAACGAGGTGTGCCTTTCTTATACATTGGGTTTATTCTATTTAATTGATACCCGCTGCTTTAGGGAGATAAGAATATTGCCAATATTAGCCTGGGATTAAACCCCCTGGAATAATTTTGTTTATCATCCCCCATGTTTGCCCGAACATAATAGCGACTCCTGAAAGGAAAAGAGTCTGCGGATGCATCATCCATCACCTCCTCCTCCTCCTCCTCCTCCTCCTCAACTCCTCCTCGTCCTCCTCCTCCTCCTTACCTCCTCCTCGATGGAAAGCAGCCACATAAACATCCCCGGTGCGTTGTCTCGGCTGCCTCTGTTCTGGTCGCCGGCGGCAACCGCTATATGCAGAATGTGCAGAATGTTTTTCAAGCCGCATAGATCAAGACGAGATCCTCACATGTTGCTTCTACTATCCACAGTACTAGTCACCATTTTTATGCTAGGATAAGAATACTACTGTACTGCACGCAGACACTTTTAATACATTTTTGCACCAACAGCCAAAGTATTACGACATTACTTGTCCCTTTTTACTTTTAGCTCATTTTACTTTTACACTTTTTACTTGTACCTATTTTTGTACTTATTAGGTACTATACTAATTGTTCAGAGTTGTTTTAGTATGTATGTTTAGAAGAATACTGCAGGAGTGAATGGGGAGTAAGCATTCCATTGTACTTGTTGCATACGGCAATAAAATAAATCTTGAATCTTGAGATGATTCTCGTGTGTTCCGGGGTCGGCCTCAGCGAGAGCAGCGGACTCTTCACCTTTGACCCGCCCACCGGTCAGGAAACGAGATGGAGGACGACGAGGACCTGATTAAAACCAGCTCTCCGCTGCCCAGCAGGAGTTTTGTTATTTTTGTAATCGTTTTTATTTTTTTTATAATTGACTAGCAGCAGTGGCTCTCAGCTACTTAAACAGAATATTAATTATTGTACGGCTATGAACACCCCTGCACACACACACACACGCACGCACACACACACACACACACACACAGACGCACAGACGCACACACACGCTCAAACAAACAAGTGAAGTAAAACAGGTATCTGGACAGACTCTGTGTGAGCTCTGCTCAACCTCCTGAGGGATAATTGGAAATAATTACCATAAAAGTACTAATAAAGGAGGTATAACCAAATATACCTTATAACATAATGTAAATTGTGTGTGTGAGTGTGTGTGTGTGCATGCATACGAGTGTGTGTGTGTGTGTGTGTGTGGGCGTTCATATGTGTGTTTGTGCATGCATTCTTGTGTGTGTGTGGTGCAGGCGTGTGTGTGGTGTGTGTGTGTGTGTCTGCGTTCTCAACTCTATGAGCTGTAAATGTCAGCCTGCTAAAAATAAGTCGTACATGTTCTTTAACGCCGCTGTGCATAAAATTGGATAATCATCAAACTTTCCTTCTGAAATTAAATTCAGACGGCGCAGAGATAAAAATGCACTCGGGCTGCGGGTAACTGAACACGACTGGGTTACCGTCGAATGGAAATGTGTTTCTACCTTCTCGACATTAGCTCGCTGTTTTCCTCTAAATAATACGGTTTCCTCCCACACCTCCGGACGAATATCGGAAGTTCGGAGGAAAGCTCGGATGTCTACGACGTGCCACATGGGTTGTGTATGAGCCAATAAGGGTTCCTGTTGCAGTGGGGGGGGGGGGGGGCGGGGGGGGGCGATCTCTGTATGAAGCTATTGCGTTATCAATACACAAACCACTAAGGTCAGTTCAGCTACACTCGAAAAGCAAGTGTGTGTGCGTGTGTGGCGTCCGCTCTTGTGTGTGTGTGTGTGTGTGTGTGTGTGTGTGTGGTGTGTGTGCGTCGCTTTTGTGTGTGTGTGTGTGTGTATGTGTGTGTGTGTGTGTATGTGTGGGACATTTGTGTGTGTGTGTGTGTGTGGGTTGGTGTGTG
Organism: Coryphaenoides rupestris; assembly: GCA_002895965.2. NCBI lineage: Eukaryota > Metazoa > Chordata > Actinopteri > Gadiformes > Macrouridae > Coryphaenoides > Coryphaenoides rupestris. The sequence goes on along the minus strand of PIJE02001984.1, from coordinate 34,957 downwards.
TGTGTGTGTGTGTGTGTGTATGTGTGGGACATTTGTATGTGTGTGTGTGTGTGTGTGTGTGTGTGTGTGTGTGTGTGTATGTGTGGGACATTTGTGTGTGTGTGTGTGTGTCTGTGTGTGTGTGTGTATGTGTGGGACATTTGTATGTGTGTGTGTGTGTGGTGTGTGTGTGTGTGTGTGTGTGCGTGTGTGCCCTGAGACCCAAACCGGAGAAAAATTTCGCAAAAACGCACACGTGAATGAATTACCGTTGAAATATGCATCATCTTTATTTTACACAACGAGCTCCCCTCTCCGCCAAATACAAAACATGAATTTTTTCTTCCCTCTCGTCCAAAACAGCAACAGATTTTCCTCAGTGAATAAATAAATAAATAAATGAACTAATTAATTAATTAATAAATAAATAAATAAATTAATAAGCGAAACGTTGAAAATAATATAACGGGCCGAAAATGCGTGATAAACTCGAGCGAGGCCCCAGAGACGGAGACCGCGGCTCAGAGACATCACAGCGCTGCTCTTGGAAGAGATGTTACGTCTGCGGATGGCGTCCGCTCGGCGTGCGATGGAAGAACTCTCGTCTCGCGTCCTCGCCGGCGCGTTAGGAAGTTGTTAAGCTGTCGTTTTGGTTTGGTCGTGGCGTTGTTTAATAGACTGTTGTTACTGATTTCATCGCGAGGGTAAATGGTGGTGAATGGATTGTATTTATATCATCGCTTTCATCCAAATCGCTTCACAGTATCGCCTCACGTTCACCCATTCATACACCGACGGCGGTGTCAACCATGCAAGGTAACAACCAACACGTCAGGAGCAGGTAGGGTTAGGTGGTGTCTTGCTCAGGGACACCTCCACACTTAGCTAGGAGGAGGGGGAGGAGCCCGGGAACCAGACAACCGCTCTTATCTCCTGAGCTACTGCCCCCCCCCCCCTCCCCGAGGTGAAGGTGACATAAGAAAAGCCCTCCTCGCATCCCCATTAACACAATCAACCGAAGCGGCATTTCGGTTGATTGTTTTCGGGTCGAATGGGCGGAAGCCAGGCGACGTGAACGACCACTTTCAGACGTTTCTCTCCGCCCCCCTGACCTTGTGTCAGAGAGACCCAGGAGCAGCGCTGTCCTGCCAGCCTCTCAGGCGCTGAGGCTTTCGTCTTCATGCTGTGTTTGTGTCCCCCCGGACCCGGACCAATCCTGCACATATTTCACTCAAAAGCATCAAATTGTGGCCCCAAAAAAATTTATTTAGTTTCTAGTTTGTGTTATTATCCCCCCCGTTGGCCTCATGAGACCCCGTTAGCGTCCGATCAGTCTGGCCTCGATATTTCTTTTTTAAAAAGCCGTTTCCAAAAACCGTAAACATGCGAGGACCAATCAGCACTAGTTTCAGTTTCAGTTTCAGTTTCAGTTGCAGGAGCGCCCAAGTCTGCCAGATAATTGGCGTCAGAGGAAAGCGTCGCGATCAAAACAGTTTTTATCCAAAATAGACTGAATAACTGGGCTGACCAGACGTCCCCGGTTTGTCCGGGATTCTCCTGTTTTCATGCTGGGCGTCCCCGGTCCCGACAAATATCCATAAAAAAACACAAAAATGTCCCAGTTTTTCCCAACTTTAAAATAATAGGAATAGTTTTACACTTATTAGCGATTGCGACGATGATGTGCGATTCTACGGAAAACACGGGATAAGCGGCGGCCGGAAGCCGGAGATCCTCGCGGCGCAAACAAGCTCATCATCGTGCAGCAGAGCAACAGACATCTGAGTGGAAGGCTCTTTTCTCGGAGGACGATAAATGTTAAAAGGACAAATAAAGGACAAAAAAATGCTTTTACTCTCGACCAGATTCGGCAAGAGCGAAGAGGACGAAGAGTGTGACTCTGGCCAGAGGTTTTTTTTTTTTACTACTTAAGGCCCGTGACCATATTTGGAAATCAATTACCGCCAAGGCCGCGGCCGGACTGACGTTCT
>PIJE02001984.1:25487-27987 GCA_002895965.2 Coryphaenoides rupestris | reverse complement strand
AGGAAAAGTGGGGGGGGGACCCGCCGCCCGCCGCCGCCGCCGCCCGGCCTGCCCCAACCGAACCCGCCCCGAAAAGCCCAGAGGGAGGAACCAGGGGCCAAGGGCAGCGGGCACGACAGGCCACACCGGGGGGGAGACCCGCGCACCGCCAGCCCGCCCGGCCGCCAGCCCGCCACCCGCCAGCCCGCCCGGCCGCCCCGCCCCAGGACTGCCCGGCCGGCCCGCGCCCAAGGAAGCGGGCCAAGGAGTGACACAGCGCCGGGCGGCTCCGGGCCGGCACGCGCGGGGGGAGGGCGACAGGCACACGCGGCCGAGGTGGGGGGGGGGTGGACCCGGACGGGGCGGGGGGGTGGAGGGGGGAGAGGGAGATGGAGAGAGGGGGAGAGGGGGAGAGGGAGGTGGGGGTGGGGGTGGGAGAGATACCGAGGCGGCGGCGCAGCGTGACCACGCCTCAGCATCTGCTCGCACACTACATGCATCAAACTGTGCAACCTCACGCCCGTCAAACACCACGAGCCACACCTCCTAGGAGGGGGGAGACGAGGGGCTGGGGCGGGACAGGTGGGAGGAGCAGTCCGCCCAAGGAGGCGAAGGAGAGGGACGGGGGCAGGGCACAGGGACCGCCGGCCTAAGAAGGTGGCGGGACAGCACCGGGCGGGAGCCACAGGGGACAGGGGGGGGGGGGGGGGGGGGGGGGGGGAGCAGCGCGTTAAAGGCGCCTGTGCGCAGTGGTGGCACCGACCAGGGATTTTTGAAACCATGAAAAGAAACCATACAGGGGGCCCCCACCACAGCACAGCGACAGGTGAGGGGCATGGGGGGCGCGGCGGCGTGCGCCAAAGCGGCGGACAAGTGTAGGGAGGGCCAAAACAAAGAGAGAGAAACAAGAAGGGGTCCCAGGTGGGCGGGGTACAGGCCAGACGAGGGGGTACGAGAAACACGGTGCGGCGCAGGCGGCGGACGGGAGAAGGGCAGGGGAACCCCGGGCGGGGAAACAGCAAGACAGCAAGGAGCAAGGTGCGACGCAAGCCGGGGAGGCGGGGAGGTAAGGAGAGGGCAGGCAGGACGGGCGCGGGAGAGCCAAAGTAGAGGGCCTCACAGGCACCCAGGCAGACGCCGACGCGGCGCCGACCAGGCAAGGAACAACCAACACGGCCAGAGCAGGGAGGGAGGGGTGGCGGGCGCAGGGCACACCCTCCGCCAGGAGCGAGGAGAGAGGGGGAGGATGCCACGGGTGACGCCGAACACAGCGACGGCCAGCGGGCGGCAGGACAACAGGAGCAAGGGGGGCGAGTAGGACAAAGGCCGGGAAACGGAGAGGGCTGACACCAAGGCCGGACAACATGCACGTGCGATCGGGGTGGGGGGCGAGGACCGCGAGCACGGGCCCGGGGGCCGGGGCGGGTTAAAAAGTGGGGGGGCCAAAAAGGGTGGGGGGGGAAAGGGGGGGTGTGGGGGGAGGAAGCGCAAAGCAGAGGGGCAGACAGCAGAGAGGCCAGCGGCAGACCCGGCCGCAGCCACAGGAGGCAGGGAAAGGGCAGGAGGCACTATGTGCTAGAAACAGGCCAAAACAAGCGTGCGAGAGTCGTGAGAGGGGGCAGAGAGGAGAGGAAGAGAGAGAGACAGTGGAGAGAGAGAGGGGAGAGAGAGAGAGAGGAGAGAGGAGAGAGAGAGAGAAGGGAGAGAGAGAGAGGAGAGAGAGAGACAGGGCGAGAGAGAGAGAGAGCGAAGAGAGAGGAGAGAGAAGGGGAGAGAGAGAGAGAGAGAGAGAGAGAGAGACAGAGAGAGAGAGAGAGAGAGAAGGGGAGAGAGAGAGAGAGAGAGAGAGGAGAGAGAGAGAGGAGAGAGAGGGAGAGAGAAGGGGAGAGAGAGAGCGAGAGGGAGGAGAAGGAGAGAGAGAGAGAGAGAGAGAGAGAGAGAGAGAGAGACAGCGAGAGAGAGAGAGAGAGAGAGAGAGAGAGAGGGAGAGAGAGAGAGAAGGGAGAGAGAGAGAGAGAGAGAGAGAGAGAGAGAGAGAGAGGAGAGAGAGAGAGAGCAGAGAGAGAGAGAGAGAGAGAGAGAGAGAGAGAGAGAGAGAGAGAGAGAGAGAGAGAGAGAGAGAAAGACCGAGAGAGAGTGAGAGAGAGAGAGACAGAGGGAGAGAGAGAGAGAGAGAGAGAGAGAGAGAGAGAGAGAGAGAGGAGAGAGAGAGAGAGAGAGAGAGAGAGAGAGAGAGAGAGAGAGAGAGAGGAGAGAGAGAGAGGTAGAGAGAGAGAGAGAGAGAGCGAGAGAGAGAGGTAGAGAGAGAGAGAGCGAGAGAGAGAGAGAGAGAGAGAGAGAGGAGAGAGAGAGAGAGAGAGAGAGAGAGAGAGAGAGAGAGAGAGAGAGAGAGAGAGAGAGAGAGAGAGAGGAGAGAGAGGGAGAGAGAGAGAGAGAGAGTAGAGAGAGAGGAGAGAGAGAGAGAGAGCTGGAGAGAGAGATAGGAGAGGCTTATCACATTTGCTCAACATCACAGCTCACA
>PIJE02001984.1:17500-20000 GCA_002895965.2 Coryphaenoides rupestris | reverse complement strand
AGGCAGTTTTAATCATCCTAACCCTGCAGACCTGCTGACAGCTTCACTGCGAACCTGAGCTCACCTCCCCCCCCTCCCCCTCCCCTCCTCCCCCTCCTCTTCCTCCTCCTCCTCCTCTTCATCATCAGCGTCATCATCATCAGCTGTCTGCTCAGCGCACTATTCATCTTTTAATTATTTATTTCCCTTCCTTCCCTTTGTGAAGCCACATATGTATTCCACAGGGAGTGTGTGTGTGTGTGTGTGTGTGTGTGTGTGTGTGTGTGTGTGTGTGTGTGTGTTGTGTGTGTGTGTTTGTGTGTGTGTCTGTTGTTGTTGTTGTTGTTGTTGTCTCTCAGGTGTGTGTTTGTGTGTGTGTGTGTGTGTGTGTGTGTGTGTGTGTGTGTGTGTGTGTGTGTGTGTGTGTGTGTGTGTGTGTGTGTGTGTGTGTGTGTGTGTTGTGTGTGTTGTGTGTGTGTGTGTGTGTGTGTGTGTGGTGTGTGTGTGTGTGTGTGTGTGTGTGTGTGTGTGTGTATCTGTGTGTGTGTGTGTGCTTGTGTGTGTGTGTGTGTGTGTGTGTGTGTGTGTGTGTGTTGATGTGTGTGTGTGTGTGTGTGTGTGTGTGTGTGTGTGTGTGTGTGTGTGTGTGTGTGTGTGTGTGTGTGTGTGTGTGTGTGTATATATATATATGTATATGTGTGTGTGTATCTGTATGTGTGTGTGTGTGTGTGGGGGAGGGGGAGGCGGACGGGGGGGAGGTAACTAAAGACTCTTATCCAAGGAACTTCTCTATTTTTTCTAATCCCATTTCTATTCCATCGTTTGTGCTTCGCATGCAGAACTCGGCGGACGGCTCCAACTCTAACTCCTGCAGCATCGTTCCTTTATTCCCATTTGACAGCTTTCTTTGCTGGGGGGGGGAGAGTGTGTGTGGAGGTGTTTCTTCTTTTCCTTCTTTGAGACGTTAAGTATAAGTTCAGAGGAGTGTTTGGAGTCGGGGCTGATGGAGTTTGTCTTGACATCTCCCCCCCCCCCCCCCCCCCAACACCTAAACTAAAGACGACTCACTTATGAGCGACAATCAAATTAATAACCCTTCAGCTTCTCAAGCGGTACATTTAACGATGATGATGCTGCTGCCGCTCTTATGTTCTTATTTGTCGATCTTCTCTTCCATCGCAGCCACAAACAACCTGGAAACCCGTACCCTACGCCGCCGGGTATATACAGTAAACGGGGGGCATCAAGGTTCATCCGAACGCCGACGTCGTGCCCGCCGCGCTAACGATAGCCATTATAGCGACACTCGCGCGCCGGGCGGGCGGGCGAGGGGGGGGCGGGGCGAATATATAATGGGCTAAGTAGCCCGGCAGCTTTCTTAAGGCGCGGGCACCTTGTTTAGCGTACGGCGCCGTCGTTGATTGGCCTGAGGGGCTTCAGCGGCAGAGACTCTAAGACGATGCTTATGAAACGCTTACAAAAAGCACCAAAGAGAGCCGAGAGGTTTTATTTTCTTTTTATTATACGTCTTTGCCCCCCCACGTGTCTTTAAAGCCACCGATAAGGACGCCGTTCTTTCTACTGCTGGGTTTGGAGTGCGCGTAAGGGTGCGCTGATAGCGGCTCTGTAACGGTGCCCTCGATCATAACCGGCGGCATTTTAACAGCGGGGGGTCCGGCGGCGAGCTTGTAAACATTGTCAATTTCGCTCACGGCACACACACGGTTTTTTAGTTTTTATTTCAACTCAAGCTAAGCTAAACGTGGCCCGACGGGCATCTTCCGACCGAGACGGACACCCTATGGCTGCTCTGCCTCGGTATATTAAAGGCACAACCTGCTCCTCTGCGGTGGCTTTTTTATTATCTTGGCTTCAACAAAGAGCGGCCGTGCAATTTGGTGTAATCGGCGGCCGAGCGGCTCTCTCAAGTGTCCTAGTAGGTCAATTAAAGGCACAACACAAAATAACCACGTTACCCCGAGACCTATCATTCAAGGAGAGGACCGACCGAATAGCCCGCTGCCTCATAGCGAATGACAAAATGTTTTTGCAGTGTCTGTCCTTTTCCTGAAGCCGCGAACACCTAAACGGTCAAAGAAGCGACTCCAAGACCCTCGAGAATGTCTTCTACGACGACAACAACAACAACAACAACAACAACAACAACAACGCGGTGTGCGCATTGTCCAGGGGGGAGTCCCCGGAACGCTAAGCTAGCACCACCGCCGCCACGCGCCGCCGCCGCCGCCGCCGCGGCGCGAGCTAAACTCGAGCAGCGGACGGAGCAGCAGCTGTGTCTCATTAGCGTTTACGGGCACCGCGAGCAGACAGAGCGTCTCAAACTGACAAGCGCTGCGCTGCTCTTGTCTGGAAGATTATTCCGGAAGAACAGACTTTGGTGGGGGGGGAGGGGGGGGGGGGAGGGGGTGGGGCGGGGGGGCGGTGAAAAAAATAAAAAAGTTCTTTGTGATCTTGGCTTTGAGGGACGCCGTGGGACCGGTGCACCACCTGTTCCCGGGGA
>PIJE02001984.1:0-10000 GCA_002895965.2 Coryphaenoides rupestris | reverse complement strand
GGAGGTGACGGAGGTGGTGGGCAGCGGTGGTGGTGGTGGTGGAACTGGAGGTGGAGGTGGTGCGGTGGTGGTGGTGGTGACGGTGGTGGTGGTGGTGGTGGTGATGGTGGTGGTGGTGGTGGGGTCAGTCTGCCACCAATTAGGGAGTCACAGGCGCGACTCAGTAGATCGAGCAAATGAAAGTGAGTCACTGCTGCCAACACTGCAGCCCAGCACATAAACATCCCCCCCGGGAGTCTGGTACACTTATAATTTGAGTGCCTCCTTACACGTGTGTGTGTGTGTGTGTGTGTGTGTGTGTGTGTGTGTGTGTGTGTGTGTGTGTGTGTCTGCTTGTGTGTGTGTGTGTGCGTGTGTGTGTGGTGCATGTGTGTGTTAGTAAATTATCTGTGAGTTCCTCTGTGTGTGTGTGTGTGTGTGTGTGTGTGTGTGTGTGTGTGAGTGTCTGCTTGTGCGTGTGTATCTGTGCATGTGTCTGTACATGTGTGTGTGTGTCAATGCATGTGTGTGTGTGTCAATGTGTGTGTGTGTGTGTGTGTGCGTGCACGTTTGTGTGTGTCGTCTTCTGAGTCTGCAAGTGTGTGTCTGTGTGTGTATTCGTGTGTGTGTGTGTGTGTGTGTGTGTGTGTGTGTGTGTGTGTGTGTGTGTATCTGCGACTGTGTCAATGTGTGTGTGTGTGTGTGTGAGCGTGTTAGTGGGTGTCAACACACACACGTGCGCACGTGTGTGTGTGTGTGTGTGTGACGGGGGGATGAAGACAAGAGGCAATTGGCAGAACCCGGGGGGAGAGAGAGAGAGAGCGAGAGACAGAGAGAGAGAGAGAGAGAGAGAGAGAGAGAGAGAACGAGCGAGAGAGAGAGAGATGGAAGTGACTGTTTAGCAAGAGATTCGCGAGAGCAAGTGGTGGTGGTGAGTCGAGTTGTGGCTGAGGAGACGCATCGCAGCCGCAGCTGTCAGCGGATTTTATTTTAAGGTTTTCGTTGCCAACGTGACGATTCTCCACCTCACCCCCCCGCCTCCCCCCCCTCTCCCCCTCTCTCTCTCTCTCTCTCTCTCTCTCTCTCTCTCTCTCTCTCTCTCTCTCTCTCTCTCTCTCTCTCTCTCTCTCTCTCTCTCTCTCTCTCTCTCCAACTCTCTCTCTCTCTTCTCTCTCTCTCTCTCTCCTGGGTGTTGAGTGAAACAACAGGTTATGCAATCTGCTGTGGATTTGGGTAAGTAGGCACCTGTGATCCCCCGCCGCGCGAGCATATGTACGCCGCGGTGGGACGGGACGTGATGACATCGCCAGATATGTCTTTAAAAGATCCACGGGAAAAAAAACACACGTGAGGGAATTACTTTGCCGCCTGGCACACTGGTGTTGTTCTATCGTGTGTGTGTGTGTGGGGGGCTGTCTGGGGTATTAGTGTGCTTTGTGTGTACGTGTGTGTGTGTATGTGTGTGTGTGTATGTGTGTGTCTGTGTTGGGATAGATATGCAAGAGAGTTGAAAGTGGGTGGAAGTGAGACAGAGAGAGAGAGAGAGAGAGAGAGAGAGAGAGAGAGAGAGAGAGAGAGAGAGAGAGAGCGAGAGCGGAGCGAGAGCGAGAGAGAGAAGAGGGAGAGGGAGAGGGAGAGGGAGAGGGAGAGGAGAGGGAGAGAGAGAGGGAGGGGAGGAGGGAGAGGGAGAGAGAGAGAGAGAGAGAAGAGAGAGAGAGAGAGAGAGAGAGAGAGAGAGAGAGACTGGAGTATTCACATCAGGCGTTCCTCTCCTTCTTAAGCACTCGGGGTGAGCCCGGCATAACCTGGTGCATAGATGACTTTATAATTGTCTAATTAATGTTCAGGCACAACGGGTCCTCCCCGGGCAGCGGCTTCGGAGGAGGAGACAATAAACCGCCAGTGAGAAGAGAAGAAGAAGAAGAAGAAGAAGAAGAAGAAGAAGAAGAAGAAGAAAGAAAAAAATACCACAGAGGAAGAAATAGTGTGTCGCAAAAAAAATCGCCGGCACAAACCTAAATGAACTCTCCCTCGTATTACAGAGTCAGAGCCACAGAAGAAGGCCCTTGCCCCTCGCTCAGTGAGTTTAGGATGCTTCCGTCTGGTCGTAGGTTTAATCTGGTCCTCAGATGATGAAGGACCAACAGGTTGTTTTGTGTGACCCGTGTGTTTTGCGTGTTGTTGACCGGATCGTCGTTTGCTGCCGGCTGTGCGACAAATTACCCGTCGGGGGATGATAAAGATTGACCTTGACCTTGACCCCGTCCAGATCAGATCCTGTGTGTTTGACGCGGGGGGCGAACACACCGCCGGGCTGCACGACCGCGCGGAGGCACTGAGGGGCAACTGATTGACTGTAAATATTCCACTGACACCTGAGTCGGAGTGTTTTGTTTTTTTCCGTCGGCCGCTCGGGACGTCGTAAACGTTGCTTGTCCTTCGTCGCGGGCTTTTTTTTTCGGTTCCCTCAAGATTGCGCTCCGCTTCGAGGTTTGCGCCGGTCATCTTTTTAAATTTTTTTATTACATATTTGTTCCTCGGAAAGGGGAGAACATCGGCATCCACGGGGGGGATAATACAACAATATACAATACAATACGAAAACACAAGAGGCACAGTTAAGTGGGGGGGTGGCAGTAGCTCAGGAGGTATAAGAGCGGTTGTCTGGCAACAGGAAGGTCGGTTGGCTCCGCCTCCTAGCTAAGTGTGGAGGTGTCCCTGAGCAAGACACCACCTAACCCTACCTGCTCCTGACGTGTTGGTTGTTACCTTGCATGGTTGGCACCGCCGTCGGTGTATGAATGGGTGAATGTGAGGCAATACTGGAAACCGCTTTGGGATAAAAGCGATTTATAAATGCAATCCGTTTACCATTTAAGTGAAGAAGGAGGAAGCAGCAAAAACAAAAATGAATCCTCGGTGGTGATCGCTTCACATCCCGTTAGTCTCTCAACCTTCTTTTCGAGAGGTAGGATGAATGGCAGCGTTTGTATAATCGGAATCCTCCTTAAAATAACAGAATTTTGTGCATTTCAATCGACAACAAGATGGTGATTTAGTTATTCCGTGTTTACCTGTCGTCGGCGAGCCGGCGGCGGCGGCGGCGGCGGTGAACCGCGAGCGGCGGAACCGCCGGCAGAACGGAAACCGGCGAACAGGTGGCGCAGAACTCCAGTCAAAAGGATGAAGACGAAATGAAAGAACCGCGGGAATCAAAGAACACGGAACAGAGAGAAGGAATGAAAGAGGGGACAGAAGGAAGAGGAGAGCGACAAAAGACTTCTTCATCGTCCCGTCCGTCGTCCCCCGGCCTCCCGACAGAATTGTGAAAACTGTCGGGGAATGAATATACCGACGGAACGAGATCCGAGGCGTTGGTTGTCCGTACGAGTACAGGAGGTGCAGTGAAGTGAGAAGACGTGGAGTAGAGTAAGTTACGTACGTAAGCTGAAGTACGCAGTTTACTCAAGACAACAAAATGGCGGATATATTTTATACACAAACTCACCAGCGGCCACTTTCTGCGAGATCGCTCCCCTTCCCTTCTCGACGCATAATGAGTTTAATTCCTCCCGTTCGTCTGGGGAAGCAGATGATTTCCAATGCTAACATCCCAGCGATTTAATTTGAGAAAATGTTATTCAAATCGCGAACTTGGGCCGCGCTTAATTCTGTAATTATATTCAAATAAACACCAACACCTCACATACACACATTAATTTTTTGGTATTTCATATTTCATAGATTGTTGACTTTTGTGCAAAAGTAACATTTCCTCCTCCTCCTCCTCCTCTCTTCCTTCTCCACCTCCTCCTCCTCCACCTCTCGGCCCTCCTCATCTCTCCCCTCCCCTCCTCCTCCTCCTTCTGTTCCACCTCCTTCTCCTCCTCCCTCCTCCTCCTCCACTTCTCGGTCCTCCTCATCCTCCTCCTCCTCCTCAACTTCCACCTCCCTCCTCCTCCTCCTCCTCCTTTCCCTCCTCCTCCTCCTCCTCCTCTCTCCTCCCTCCTCCTCCTCCTTCTATTTCCACCTCCTTCTCCTTCCTCCTCCTCCTCCCCTCCTCTTCCTCCTCCTCCTCCTCCTTCCACCTCCCTCCCTCCTCCTCCTCTTCCTCCTCCTCCACCTCTCCCTCCTCTCCTCCTCCTCCTCCTCAACTTCCACCTCCCTCCTCCTCCTCCTCCTCCTTCCTCCTCCCTCCTCCTCCTCTCCCACCTCCTCCTCCTCCTCCTATTATTACATCTAGTGTCCAGATAGCATCTTTAATTCTACTTCCTTTAAACAAGGTTGGCGCGAGGGGTCATTAAAGACCCATTCACCACCTTAATTACCTGATAACGTCTGCAAAGCTAAGATGGACGGGGAGGAAGGAAGGGGCGGGGGGGGGCGGAGGGAGCGCGAGAGAAGAAAATAGTTTGGAGGAAACGATATCGCTATCTATCGTCCCAGAGCCCATGCGGCGTTCGCTGGCGTTATTCTCCGGTCTGAGCGCGAGCAGAACCATCAATCTGTCTCCTCGGAAGGAAAGGAAAGGAAAGGAAAAAAAAACACGAAATGATTCATGAAGTGCGAAGTAGCCGGAGCACCTCCACGCAGCTCGTCTGTGATCGCTCACACGCAATTAATAAGCGTTGGCGTCTATAGAAAGTGTTAAATACCAAGGAGGAGGACGAGGAGGAGGAGGAGGATGAGGATGAGGAGGGTGGTGGTGGATAGGATAGGATAGGAAGGATCATCATATCGGCATCAGAATCCAATCTCTATTCCGTCGACATCTCGACTCGCCGGCGTTTGGGGGTTATCGCCGTCTGTGGCCGTTGTGATAAACGCCGGGCGGAAACATAAAAACCAATTCACTTCAGACTCCATTAGGCGTCTCTCTCTCTCTCTCTCTCTCTCTCTCTCTCTCTCTGTCTCTCTCCCTAGCGGCCACCAGCTAGTTACACCCGGCCCGAGTTCCCCTTGCGTTAAGACATTAGGCTCGCCATCGCACGGCAATCGCTGTCTGCGCATCCGGGGACCGGCGGAGAGAATCGTCCCCCGAAACGCAACAAACTAGTTAAAAAATACGAAATAACCGAGAACCCCGCCGGCCACTTTTGGTTAGCCGGGAGTCGGGCGCGTATATATATATATATATATATACAGTATGTGTGTGTGTGTGTGTGTGTGCGAGGTTTAGCCGTTCGCTCGTACGTTGAGTAATGCGACGCGCTCTCCTCCCAGCTGTGACCCAGATGTCACCGACGACGATGACCTGGATGTGACCGAGCTCCCCGGAGACCAAGGACGACCAAACTTTCGGAAAAAGGGAAAAGTTTCGTCGGTGGAGTTGAGGGCCGGTGTGTGTTTCTGACTGTGAATACGGATCGGCCGCGACGAGCGCTTTCCTTGGCCTTAGTTTTTACAAACAAGGAGTGTGCTGTTGGTGAAATTGGTGCATAGCATTGAACAGAGAGTAATAATAAAGAAATTCGTATAAAATGTATATATATATATACTGTATATATATGGATAAAAATAAGCTAATAAAATGAATGTACGCATTCCCAGACGAACCCAGCGAAATTAGTCGTCAAGAGTAAAATACTCGAGAAGTGGAAGGTACTGCAGTTCAGTCGGCCGACACAGAGAGAGAGAGATTCAATTAGGGTTTCCTCCGTAGAGGAAACGCCGGCGGTTTACAGAAAGTTACAGAAAAAAAACCGTCCTTCCTCTCGTTCAGATCCCATTCATTTGTCACTCGCCGTGAATCACAATGGAAGCGGCTTCATCACACTTCTCATTCTTCTCATTCACCTGGAATGTTTCTGCCGTGAATTATTTTGGCGAACCCAGGGCTGTGTTTTAATGATCCGAGCACTTACTCACTGAATCATCTGTCCGCCGTGGAATCATTTTAGCTTAAGACGAGAGAGAGGGAGAGAGAGAGAGAGAGAGACAGAGACAGACAGAGAGACAGAGAGAGAGACAGAGACAGAGACAGAGAGACAGAGAGAGAGAGAGAGAGGCAGAGACAGAGAGAGAGAGAGAGAGAGAGAATCAGGGACAGAGAGAGAGACAGAGAGAGATAGAGAGAGAGACAGAGAGAGACAGAGAGAGATAGGCAGAGAGAGACAGAGAGAGACAGAGACAGAGACAGAGAGCGAGAGCGCGAGCGAGAAGCGAGAGCGAGAGCGAGAGACAGAAAGAGACAGACAAAGAGAGAGAGAGAGAGAGAGAGAATCAGGGACAGAGAGAGAGACAGAGAGAGACAGAGAGAGACAGACAGACAGAGAGACAGACAGACAGACAGACAGACAGACAGACAGACAGACAGACAGACAGACAGAGAGAGAGACAGAGACAGAGACAGAGACAGAAAGAGACAAACAGACAGACAGAGAGACAGAGACAGAGAGTGGAACGGGGGAATTTAAAACTCATTTCCAGCCATCCTCCCGCAGAGATGGACGTCGATGTTTTGAGTTGTACTTTATTTTGCTGTCATATATATATGTATATATGTATATATACATATATATATATATATATATATATATATATATATATTCCACGAGTTCTGATTCGCAATCTGCATACAGAGCCGATGCTATGCATTCACAACACAACAACCCCCCCGCCCGCCGAGACACAGCGTTCCCTCCCAGAGAGTCTCTCATCCCCATCCTCTCTCTCCCCTGACAAGTCACTGTCGCCATCCACCGAGATGTGTGTGTGTGTGTGTGTGTGTGTGTGTGTGTGTGTGTGTGTGTGTGTGTGTGTGTGTGTGTGTGTGTGTGTGTGTGTGTGTGCACGCATGTCTGAATTTCTTCCTGTCTGAAGACGACGTGCTGTAAGTCAGTAGTCAAGAAGAGTAGTAGAAGAAGAAGAAGAAGAAGAAGAAGAAGAAGAAGAAGATTTGAGGGGAAAAGAAGGAAAAAAAAAAAAAAACCCGTCAAAGATCTCCCCAGAGACCTGTCACCAGACTGCAGCACTTAGAAGCTAAAATAGAGGGACTGGGTTGCCGAGTGTATAATTAGGCATTTTAAGTGCTTTACATAATACAGTCACTCATAATGAAGACCCTGTGGGAGGCTAGCGAGCAGGCTAGGTAGCGAGCTCGCTAGTGGTGGTGGTGGTGGTAGTGGTGAGGAGTGGCGGTGGTGGTAGGTGGAGTGTGGTAGGTGGAGGTGGTGTGGTCTGGAGGAGGTGGTGTTGGAGTGCATCGGGGTGAATTAAAGGGAAGGTCAGAGAAGGACCTTGAGAGAGTCAACTCACATTGAGCCTAAAATACCGCTCACTGTTAATCGCTGACAAGGAAAAGTCAAAGTTTTCCCTTACTAAAAAATCTCAGGGCCTCCTCTCGTCTCGCTCTGCTCCGTCCCTGCCTCTCGTCCGCCATCACTGCCTAGAAACTCTCTTCCATCATTTCTTCTCTCTCCTCTCTCATCTACTCTCTCTCCTCCTCCTCTCTCTCTTCTGCTTCTCCTCACTCCTCTCTGCTCCCGTCTCCCTCTCTCCTCCTATCTTATAATCTTCCTCTTCTCTCTCTTTCCTTTCTGCTCTACTTCTGTCTCTAGACCCTGCTCCTCCTCTCTCTCTCTCTCTCATCGCTGCTCCCCCCCCCCCACTCTCTCTCTCAATCCTCTCTCTCTCGTCTCTCTCTCTGCGGTGAGTGTCCCACCTGTGATGGAGATGGAGGAATTATACTGGGCTCTTAGATGATGATGTTTTTATTAATGGCGCTGAATGAGAGTAGGCTCCGGCGGTACAGGATTTCCATTGCCATCGTCATTCTCTCTCAGGTCCAAGCGGGCCGGCGGCGGGAGGGGAGGGAGGGAGGGAGGGGGGAGGGGAGGTGACTGGCCCAGTGTGGTGGAGCGGCAATCCAAGCTGACCGGCTGCGCGAATTCGTTCTTGTGCTAACTTAACTAACTCTGTCTAAGTGCGTGGCTGGCAGGGAATCCTCCATTTGAGCAACCAGCTCTGGAGATGTTAAACCAACTTGAGTGAGTCTTTGCATGGTGGTGTGTGGTGGTTGGTGGTGGTGTTGTGGTTGCTTGTGGGGTGGTAGGGTGTGGTTCTTGAGGTGGGTGATGTGGTGGTGGTCTTGGAGGTGGGGTGGGTGGTGTGGTGGGGATGCTGCCGAAGTTGGGTTGGTTAACATTGGTGTCTGGTGGTGGTGGTGGTGGGTGTGTAGGGGTGGTGGTTGGTGGTTTGGTGGTGGTTTGGAGGTGATTGGTGGTGGGTCTGGAGGTGTGTGTGGGTCTTTGGGGAGGAGTGGGGGGTGTTGGGGTTCCGGAAAAGGGTTTGGGGGTGGGGGCTGGTCCTTGAAGGTGTGGTGGACTTGGCAGGTGTGGGTGTGGTTTGGAGGGGGTGTGGTCTGTGAGGTGGTGGTTGTCACCAAAGGTCTGAGATGGTTAACACAACTTGAAAGTGAAGTCTTGGTGTGGTGGTGGTGTATGGTGGTGGTCTTGAGGTGGTGGTGGACAGGAGGGGTGGGGGGTGGTCTTGGAGGTGTGGTGTCTTGGAGGTGTGGGTGTGGTGCCCCGAAGGTTCTGGAGATGTAAACACAACTGAGAGTGAAGTCTTGGGGTGGTGTGGTGTGTGTGGTGGTCTTGGAGGTGGTGGTGGTGGGGTCCTTGGAGGTGGTGGTGGTGGTGGTCTTGGAGGTGGTGGGTGGTGTCTTGGAAGTTTATGTGGTGTGGCTTGGAGTGGTGGTGGTGGGTGCTCTTGTGAGGTGGTGGTGGTGGTGGTCCTGGAGGTGGTGGTGGTGGTGGTCTTAGGTGGATTGGAGGTGGTGGTGGGGTGGTCTTGGATGGTGGGTGTGGTTGTGGGTCTTGGAAGGGTGGTGGTCTTGAGAGAGGGGTGGCTTGAGGTGTGGTTCTGGTGGGTCTTGGAGGTGTGGTGTGTGTGTGGGTGGTGGCACCGAAGTTCGGAGATGGTTTTAAACACAACTTGGAGGACCAAGTGTCTGTATCTTGTTAAAACCCGCGGCTACACCCTTTAGTATATTATTGACTTTACAACGTGTGTTTGTCGCTCCTGCATACTTGAGTCACTTAGAGCGCGCAGACACTGCATCGACAAAAGCGACTTCCCTTAGCGGATAATACTTCTTGTGGCATGTCTGAGTTTGGCACGTCTTGTTGGAAACGCGGCTCAGAACGGCACGTCTGCTCTGCTCTTATCCAGCGATTTATGCAGACAAACTAGCAATTATAAACTCGTTCTATTAACCTCGAAACTATGAAGTGCTTGAAAACCGCTTCTACTATTTATGTACCAGCAGTGATATAAATTGCTGTCTCTCCTTTCAACAATGTACTCTTGGTACTCTTTCCAAAAATGCCCTAAAGTAAATATAATCCAAGTGTAAAATCGTCTTGCCAATGGGCGCCTGTTGTTGTTGGTTGGGAGGATGGCCCAGGGTTTGAACCCGGACCGTCCTGCGAGACCTTACAACGCATCTTGGTCGTGCTAATATGATTGTAAAAGAAATAATATAACAGCGTCTAAGCATCTGCGACTTTCAACCACCCGGTTTTACTACACGAAGCGCTAAGAGCCGTAGTATTCCGCGTGACACACCGCTGCTCATTTGTGTTTGTTGGCGACCGGCAACTGAAGCGATCTATAGTTTGCACGTTGAAGGACAGGAATTGAACGGCGCTGGCCGCGAGTCCGGGGCCAAAACTCTTACTTCAATCCGATCCTCAATCTCTTAAAGAACTTTTTTGTCAAACGGGACTCAGAAAACATCTACATGACGAAGAGTCTCTGGGCCGTAAGATCCCAGAGAATGAACGGAAAGACAATGCACAAAACGAATCATAAATTACAAATTAATGTCCATTTTCTCCACCTCTACTCCTTAGCACCAAGACTCACCTACACCACCTCGCTAGCTGTTCCCACTCCTCCTCCTCCCTCCTCACTTGCCCATGCCTCTTTCCCTCCACCTACTCTTTCTCCTCCTCCTCCCGCTCCAGGGCTGCGACCTCCTCTTCCTCTCCGTGCTCCAGCCTCCCCTCCTACTCAT
>PIJE02001983.1:66977-90081 GCA_002895965.2 Coryphaenoides rupestris | reverse complement strand
AAGTCCGCAGCTGCAGTGAGGGTGGGATTCTTGGCTTACTGAAGTGTAGTGTATGTGAGAGTACATTCTCTGGGGGAGGTTGTCGGAGGGTGGCACGCGGACAGGTAGTTGTTTGATGGGTTAGTATGCAGATTGTATAGCACCTTCACAGAAGACTCATAGCAGTCAGTCACGACATTAATCACATCTGTGAAGATGCTTCTCCTTCATTCACCAACTTACAGTCTCAGTTCTTCAAACGTCTTCACAGAGAAGAGAGGAGAGTTAGGGTCCCTCTGGAGCACCTCAACCTGGTTCTGGTTTTTCACAAGATTACGGTGAATCAATTTATTCAACAGCGACCGCTCAGCCAGATCCACTGTTAAAGGACAAGATGGGTTTAAAAATACAAATATTAGTCACTCCAGACGTTCAGTTAATTAAAATACAGCTCATTGTGGAGAATCAATTAGCCTCCAACAAGCATGAACATTATCATCATGTGGGCGAGGTCAACGTGTTCAGATATTGTGGAAAAGAAAATGGAAGTGCAGAAATAAAGAGAACCTTCATCAGTCTGATCTCTGTTGCCTTCTCTTCCCATGAAATATGGCAAGACGTTTCCTAAACACACACACACACACACACACACACAGTGACCAATCCTTCACATTGTGATTTTAAAATGGAGACACATCAAACTATATACATATATACATATATATATATATACAGTATATATACCATTTATTTCATCCTTCAGGTTGTACAGGACGTCACTGTCAACCTGTGAACCAAACCAAACAACAATTACAACAACAACACCACCACCACTTTCTATTTTAGAGGCCATTATCAGAACAAATGCAGACTAATGTACTGTACTGTCGCAGGCCAGCCAACCATGAAGGAATCAGTGTGGTACAAAGCGGCAGCCCACCCACCTCCACCACTACCACCCACCTCCACCACCATCACTACCACCCACCACCACCAGCACCACACACTACTACCACCACCATCACTACCACCACCACACACTACCACCACCACACACCTACCACCACCACCACCACACCACCACCACTACCACACACTACTACCACCACCACCACTACACACCACACACACTACCACCTACCACCACCACACTACCACCACCACCACCACCCACCCACCAGGCTAGCCCAACGAGCCAAGTTAGCATGGACGATACAGTAGCGCGGTGGATCCACCAACTCCCCCCCCCCCCCAAAAAACAACAACCCCAAAACTCACCTGCTTGGACTTGGCCTTAGCTCCGGGAAGGAAACGCGACGCCATCTTCGATAAGATCGTGTTTTATTTGCGTTTGCTTTCGGTGGTGGAGACGAACGGAACCGACACGGAAAAGTTGGCCCAAAAGTTTGTGGCGCGCAGCACAGAGCGCCCATCAACACGTGGCCGGAGGAGTGGGGGAGGGGGTGCTCTGTGGGGGTGCACGAGCCAATCGCCTGTCGAGGTCAGTCGTTGGGATGTCAGGGACGTAACCGTCACTGTTTTTTATTGATTTATTTTAGATTTTTTATTTTTATTGTAATCCTATTTTGAACCTTTTTTTTTTACTGTAATATATTCATATTCACAGACAAGTAGACATTATGGTTTTATTTTATTATATCACCGCCTCATAGGTATTTGGGCTGCATGAGTCAATCACCTGTCGAGGTAAGTGGACCCTCTCTTCATGAATACGGATAATTAGTTTGGATGTCAGGGACGTAACAACGTAACATTTTTTATTCGTTTTTTATTTTCAATCCTAATTTTTTTACCTTTTTTTTGTACAATAATATATTCATATTCACATTCACAGACAAGTAGACACAGACATTATGACATTATTTTATTATATCACCGCCAGTTTAGTGCGTCTGTGGGCGAAGAATAGCGATTTCAGAAGGGCAGGCAGTGCAGGCAGCCGGTCGGAACAAGAAGACCTCATTGCACTGCCTGCCCGCTCAAACCTCAATGACATCGAGGTCACTTTTAGGGATGTTTTTTTGCGCTTAATTGTGGGACATAGCCCCCCCCCCTATAACAGTAAAAAGGACATTTCAATGTCTTACTCATGTTGCAGTCTGCTACACAATGAACACCATCGGTGAAATGCCTGGTCTGGTAATTGTAATTATCTTGGATGACCTTTCAGCCCCCCTGCTGGGTTCCTTCTGCGCTCATACAATTAGGCTTTGGAACAAGCTATGTTCCACAAAATCATTGTCTCCTGTTTCTAGAGGTAACGTCTTGGGTGTCTTTCCTGACACACATTCCTCCGTCTTGTTTGATCGTTGGATCGATCTATTTAATCATCTCATCTTTTCATTCAGCTTTTCAGTCACAGGCATGGCAACTTGGGCAATAGAAAGACTTATAGCGTCGCATTGAACGGTATAGCTGTAGGCTATATGTGTGTGTATCCTATGAGACTGGCACTGGCAGTGGGAAGATGTCAGAGAATCAGAGACAAGAAGACACACACACACACACACACACACGCACACACAGGTTATTACATTAATCGTGTTCCGTAAAAATCTAGGAATCTTCTGTGATAACGGCTTGATGACGTCATAGGTGATGAGCCAAGTCGTGCTTCTGGTGCCGGAGCGGGTGGCCAATCTTGTGATGTGGTGCTGCTATTAGTAACCTAGCAACCTGGTCTTCTGGTGCCGGAGCGGGTGGCCAATCTTGTGATGTGGTGCTGCTATTAGTAACCTAGCAACCGCAGTCAAATCAAACCGTCTTTTTCAATCAATTCCCAGCGGTTTAGATCATAAAGTGAGTGAATTTGATCGCCATAAAAAGAGAAAGCTTACTTTTCTATGCATAATATTTGCAGATTTCCGTTTGGCTTGTAAGGGCACATTGTACAATAATACAAATAATAACAATAATGGCAATAATAATGGAGTTATTATTATAAATATGACTATTAGTAGTAGTATTATCGTTGTTGTTGTTATTGTTATGAATGACTCACTGACTGGATACATGCATGAGGTACTGTATTGAGTGCAGGTGTAGGTGCTGTTGTTGACTGCTTGCATCCGGGTTTGATAGAGAGAGATAGTGAGAGAGAGAGAGAGAGAGAGAGAGAGAGAGAGAGAGAGAGAGAGAGAGAGATTGGGTGTGACAGATGCTGTGGTTGGAGAGTAAGAAGGAAAGGGACAAGATCTGTCTTGCGCTCAAAGTACTCCCAGACTGGCGCGATAGTCGAGCGAGCGGTTGGTTTTGGCTTGTGAGTTTTTTATTTTTGGGCGTTATGCACCTCCTCGACGACTTGAAAGACATCATATCGATCGTCATGGTAACCTTATGGGAAAGCCGATGGATCAGGCGGTCCCAAGACACACACAGAGATAGGCACACGCATGCCCACATCACATTTGAAATATCCAGAGCTTTCCAAACCTCCCACCGACAGAAAGGGAGCTCCAGAGATCCAGGCACACACAGGCGCACACACACGTCCGGACATCGACACACACACATCGACACACACACACGTCCGGACATCGACACACACACACGGACCCGCGGAGCTCCAGGCACACACAGGCTACAGTGCTACCAGGGGATCGGACAGGCATCTGGAGACGTGGGTCGTGGTGAAAGTAGCCCCATCATTGATTTCGTGGGAGTGGGTGGGTGGTGCTCTATGAATGCAGTGAGGTGGGGAGGAGGGGAGGGGAGGGTGGGGTGGCAGGGTGGGGGGAGGATGTTTATTTGTAGCACACTGCTTTCTCTCGCTCTCTCCATCTCTCTCCATCTCTCTCTCTCACCCCCCTCTCTCACTCTATCTCTTTCTCTCTTCCCCGCTCTCTCTCTCTCTCTCTCCCCCTCCCTCCCTCTCTCGTCTCTCGCCCATCCACAGGGAGGTGGCTAAACCATAGTTTCTACCAAAACACATGTTGCTGCGCCGATTGAGCTGCTGCAACCGCTACTGCCGCTGCCTGCCTGCCTGCCTGCTCCCTTTTGTGTCCTAATCTCCCCATTAATGCCAGGGCCACTGCATCAATAGTTTCTGCCACCTGTGGCAGTCGCCTGATTCCCTCTACACCACAGGAGGGGGGGGAGAGGGGGGGGGGTAACAGAACTAAAAGATAAAACAGGTGGGGGGGAGGGCAGAAGAGAGAGAGAAAGGCACAGGAGTACAAGAGGAAGGACATATTCCAGTTAAGAGTGGACTTCTGGAAGATTTAAAGAAAAGCAACAACAACTACTACTTGGCACCCAACCCTGGCTGAAATTGATGATAGGTAAGACAGAGGGTGACAGATGGAATAACCAATGGTGTGTGTGTGTGTGTGTGTGTGTGTGTGCTGTCCATCATCACTGAAAAATATCCATCCCTGTCATCAGTGTCATAACTGTTGCTTTATGTCTGTTGATTGAGCAAACACACTGCCGCGCCGTTGTACAGCCGGAGCCTGTTGCTTTGCTTGCTTGCTTGTTGCTTCGGTGCAACAGGTGGTCTCGCCACCGCCGCCGCATCTGATCTGCCCCCCCCACCCCCCTTACACACACACACACACACACCACACACACACACCGCACACAACACACACACACCAACACACCCAACACACACCACACACCACACACACACACACCACACACCACACACCCAACACACCCACACAGCAGCAGCAGGCAGCTGGATCACAACTATCAATTCCTCATCACTGCTCAACTCTTGGTCTGTTTTTTGTCGAATCGAGAGTCTTTACACTTACACACCCCCCCCCCCCCCCACCTGCTGATGATTCATGTGGCTGAGCTGAACCCAGATGAGTCTCGCTGAGGGTCTGTCACTTTTCAGACTCCCAGCGCGCTCCCGTAGCTCCTTAGAGCGTAGTAGAGTGGCAGAACAAAAGATGCAGAGGCAGAGACGTTGCCATTATTATTTTTCCACCTCGCTTTGAGACGGTGGTGTTTTGCATGGATGCATACATCTGGTGCACCATCAAGTGGAAGGGTTTTGTGTGTGTGTGAGGTGGATGAGAACGAAAGCAGGTGTGTGTGTGAGGTGGATGAGAACGAAAGCAGAGAGTGTGGGGGGAAATATGAAAATTGGATTTCCACTCCTTTTGCCTTCTCTGCTTGTGGTCCAGTGGACTCATGATGGCACTGTGGCCACAGACAGCCACAGCAGTGATACATTCTCTCTCTCTCTCTCTCTGTTTCTCTCTCTCTCTCTCTCTCTCTCTCTCTCTCTCTCTCTCTCTCTCTCTCTCTCTCTCTCTCTCTGTCTCTCTCTCAAGTCTGCCATGACCTTTTTCCTGTCCATAAATAACCAGCTTTCTTGCAGCTGGAAACACCAGCTTGATGAGCCTACATCTCGTTCTCAGTGAATCATGAATGACTGAGATCATTTATTTGTTCAGCTCAGAGATCCTCCATGCAGACATAAAGCCTGTTTGAGGTTGATGACCTCTCAGGAGACATTTAGGCCTTTTTTGTAATACATTTTTCAGATTGTGTAGGGACGCACGGGATCTATTTAGGGCGGCTGAGTTTTAATCAGCCCCGGCATCACAAGTCACTGGAAACACATTGGAGGGATCACTGGTCATTCTGCAGGCAGGCAGGCAGGCAGGCAAGCAAGCCGAGCCCGTCTCTATGGAAATTGCTTTCGTCATAACGCTTCCTATAAAAACCATGCGACTCGCCGCTCTGGTCTGTCTACCACAGAGGGGGTGGGTGGGGGGGGGGGAGGGGGGGGGGGGGGTGAGAGAGAGCCTCCTTGACAGCAAACAAACACATACACCCCTGGCCTGTCTGTATTATTATTTTTTTTAATTAAATGACATTTACATAAAGCGCCGACCGGAAGCCATTACCTGTTGAATATATTTTGCTCTCATCATCTGCCATGGGGTTAACCTCAAGCCCATTTTCTCTTAATGCCCATAATTAATTATCTTTTGACAGCCAACCCATCTATTAAAACTATTTGTTGAATGTCTGAATGAGTCACATGCATTCTCTTTGACCTGTTTTCATATATTTTTATGAATAATTGATACGTATAAATTATTCATTCTATTCTACATTATATATATATATATATAATAGTCTACCTGTTGGTTCTATGAATACAAATGCCCACTACTGGTGTAATATTTATTTTTAGCATGGAGGTAGTGGCCATTGGTATTCACAGAGCCAAACAGGTAAGCTGCAGTTTTGGGACCACTGGGAGCTGGCAGTCTTGTTCAATCAATAGCCACACAGCTACAAGCACATCAAAATGATTGCATTCTGACATGCCAGTGGTGCCATCGTTTGATTTAACTTTTGCCTTTGAACTCCACATCATGTCGTTACCAGCAGCACCATGCCTGGACTCTTGAATAAGGAGAATGGAGCGCCCTGCCGCTCAGCGTCTCTGATATACTTCTGTGTCAGAGGTTACACCTTGGCAATGACAGCCTCCCTGACCTATGAAAGTATTGAGGACCATGCGATCGAAGGTGAGGCGGAGGTTCAAGTCTTGGTCTTAACACAAAAAACATTTCACAAAAATGCTAACAAGCTTTTCAGGTCAGTAAAATATAATTTCAGCAAATGTTTGGCTTAATAATGGCAAGTGAGAAATCTCTTCTTCTTCATCTTCTGTCCTTTCAAACATAACTTGAATGTGGTTTGCCACAATGTTAAAATCAGCCTGCCATATTACAAACATCAGAAATTTTCTTCATGACAGTTTTGTCTCCAATTTAATTATTTTATTCCGATTTCACAATGTTCTATCCCCTTACCATATAGGCATCTTTATTTACCCGTTGGAAGAAAACGCAACTGTCGTCGGGTTCGAGGCTATGATCTCCAGCCAAATCATTACACTGCAGATCAAGGACAAGTCCAAAATGGATGACTGTCAACCCGATGTTTCCAGTGCTACCGGAACGCTCCAGAGCGGCAGTGGTAAGATACACAGTTACTAAATGACAGAGCAAATTAACTATGAACTCGTGCTAAATGACTGAGCGAGCCGCCTGTGTTTTGCTGTCAAACATTTACAATCTAAACAGAGCTTCTGTTAAGCCACTGTAATTACAAGCTTTCAAGGGAACAGCATGCAAAAAAGGCAAACATTGGAAATCGCTCCCTAGTGCCTGTTTGTTGATTCCGCGGTTGACTAGTCTGGTCTGGTCCTGGTTGCAGGGCACGTGGTGATGGACGAGGACCTGGAGAGGACGGTGCTGGTGGTGAACCTGGGGGTGATCCCTCCCATGGAGACGGTCAGCATCCTGGTCAGCACCTCCTCGGAGCTCTCCACACTGGCCGACGGCGGCATCCGCGTCTGCTCGCCGCCCGTCTGCACGCCCAAGGTGCAGAGGACCGTGAATGAGGAGCAGGGCCTGTCCCCCAACTTCACCAGAACGTGAGGACAGCCGCTTACTGGATCAATTAGTTAATTAATAACTTGTTAGAAAAAAAAGAGCCAACATCACTGGTATAGGTACACATTTAAGGTTTACATTTAGGCTGTAGGTAAGATTTGACAGGTGTAAAGAGAGAGAGAGAGAGAGAGAGAGAGAGAGAGAGACATTTCACCGCCATTGAGATGATCACACTGTGTGCAAGTGTGATCGACAGCCAAGATGTATTCCCCACAACCAATCAGGCATGAGGGATGGCCTGAATGGCCAGGAATGAGCCGGGAGTGGCTTAAAGTCTAAATTGATCCATCCAGGTGCAGTCAACTCGAAACAGATAGTTCACAGCACTAAAAGCTGATGGATGGCTAGGCCATTTCTAACCAATTACACTCAAATAAAAGCTCTTAAGTCTTACCTTCAGCACCTTCAAGGTATTGCGTTTGGCATTGGCGAGTTCTGGTTCATGGCATCTACTTTAGTAGCTACACCGAAATTAGTGGTTGGAGAATGTTGCATACGAGCTACTCACGCAAGCAAGCACTTATGCATATGCTTCTAATAGATATTCTAAGTGTACTCATGGTCTTTCGGTGGTGCTACTTGAATGCCTGGTATATATGTATGCTCTGCCACCTATAGGAGAGAGAGGAGTGCCATGTGTCCTAATGAACAGACTCCAAACTCAACACAGCTGTGCTTGGTCTCGCTGCTTGAGGAGGAGTCCATCAACTCCATGGACTACCAGTTCAACTTCAACCTGGAGATCCGTGCTCCCTATCTCCTGGCAGGTGAGACATTGTGATAAATCATGACCCCTGGAGGTGTCGCTGTGTCCATCTGGAGGTGTGGATGTTTTATATATGTATGCCTGATCGCTCCAGCGCCTGATCGCTCCATCGAGGGTGCCACATGTTTTATTATTTACAAATCGGGATAGTGAACACATTGTATTGTGTTTTTAATGAACTGTTCTTTTATTTGGCTGAACTACAAAAGAAAGAAATTGAAAACCATTGAGCCTGGTTGTCTAAGCAGCTGTTGCGAATGCACAAACATGCATTAAAGCAGGGCCTCCAGATGTTATGTGTTGGGAGGCCCGCTGTTTTTAATTAGATCAGATCCATGAGATCCACAGGTCCAGCTGTCGGCCATTTGAGCTGCCTATCATGGCTTCTTCTTCTTCTTCTTCTTCTTCTTCTTCTTCTGTTTCCCCACAGGAGTGGAGAGCCCCTCGCACGCCATCCGGGCGGACGCAGACCCCTTGGCACGCTCGGCGACCAGCGTCGTCATCACGCTGGCTGACAAGTACACTTATGACTGTCCCGTTGAAATCCTTATCTACCCCAGCGGTGCGTTCACAGCCTCGCCCGGGCGGCATGCCCCTCATCACCCGCCCACTCTCTGCTCCCCCCCTCCACTCTAAAGCACAATATTTCCAAACTGTGTTTACCTCCCCCTCGCCAAAACCCACAGAGGCAATCAGATTATTTGCAGCGAGGTGATTCATCTCTCTCTCTCTCTCTCTCTCTCTCTCGCTGTTTCCTTGGACACTAGCTGTCCAGCTGCTATTAACGCCACTGACACCTACTCCAGCTCTGCCGTAGGGAGGTGTACTATATCCAGGCTTTTGGCGGTCATTCTCTCAACCTGCCTCGACCGCTTTTGACCCCCCGCCTTGTGTGTGAGCCTCTATTCTACCGGAGGCACGTTGAAGCAAAGTTAGGCGATAACTACCAAACAGACAGACAGAGAGAGAGAGAGGGGGTGGTGGGGCTGCTTGGGTCCTGATGCCAAGACACTCAGGGCACTTTAATTCCACCTGGTGGGGCCCTCCATCTCATCAAAGATGCATTGACCGAAAGAGATGGGAAGAAAATCAAAGACAGAACAGGGCCTGTGTGACGGTGCACGGTGTCGGCTATACCGTCTGTGGCACGGCTCAACACAACACAACATAACCTAGATTATTATTTGTGGGTTAAGGACGCTGGCATCAGACAAGCTGATTTGGTCGAATCAAAGACTAGCCAAACGGAAAACCTTAACGTGAGAAGCAACACTAACCCTTAGGTAAACTAATATATAACACCCACCCTGGAAGCCGAGACTACCAGGAGAGGTTGTTTTTCCTCAATTGTTTAAACATTAAAACTGGAACTCTGCACACAACGGTGAAAATGTGAAGGTAAATGATTGCATTTATATCACACTTTTATCCAAAGCGCTTTACAGTTGCCTCACATTCACACACCGACGGCGGTGCCAACCAACACATCAGGAGCAGTTAGGGGGCGTCTTGCTCAGGGACACCTCAACGCTTAACTAGGCGGAGCACAGGGATCGAACCAGTGACCTTCCGGTCACTCAATATAGGATCTAAATCAACTTACAGTGAAATGCTGTTTCGGAATAGACTTACAGAGAACATCAGGATTTTAACTGAAATTATGTTCTTGTGTGTGTGAAAATACACCATGCATATATTTTTGGAGATTAAACAAAATGCTTTTCCCTTCATAATTCATCACTACCAGGAGTGGGGTTCGAACCCACGAGGACACATGTCCATTGGATCTTAAGTCCAACACCTTAACCACTCGGTCATCCTGGTGGAGGTCATCAACACCAAAGACTGCTTCTACAAAAGAAAAACCAGATTCTCCCTTTTGGAACGGGACTTTCACTTTTGTGGAAAAGTCCCATTCGAGAAGAGAGAACCTGGTTTTGAATGCGTGTGTGTGTAGCTTTTACCTGTCGATGTGCTTTGTGTGTCGTTTGAGAAATTGGGTTTGTTTCGGGAGACGCGTTTAAACAATTGAGAGAAACCGTAGCTGCGTTCCTTTGTACGCGGTCATGTATGCGCCACATTGCTACGAGGCTTCCTGACAACCAGCTCTAAATAAACCCCTCGGTGTCGCCCGCCACATGTGCCACTGTCATCATGCTCCGCGGTATCAACATGATTTAGCCCCTGAGAGCGCCGCCGTCTCTCCACGCCTCAGGCTGCCCCAGAGCGCAATTTCCAGCCACTGTCCGTCTTCATTGTGACGGTAATTGTTAGCTCGCTTGTTCCGACAGGGCTGAGGGAATGTCTGTCCTGTCCTGTCATGTAACCATGGCACCCGCATCCCCCCCACCTCCACCCCCCCCCCCCCTCCCCACAGAGCCCCATGTGCCCCATGTGCTCATTGAGGACGGAGACATGACCCAGGAGGAGTACGACGAACACCTGCACGGCAAGAGTGACTTCATCAAGGCCACCAAGAAGGACCCCAGCAACGAGAAGAAGGTGTCTGTGTGTGTGTGCGTGCGTGTGTGTGTGCGTGCGCTTGCATGTTGCGTTTGATGTGTCTGGTGTGTGTGTGTGCGTGTGTGTGTGATTTTAAGTGGTTCCATTATACTTGCCATATATATTTTACAGGACAAAATGCATTTCCACGGTGAGCAGTTAACAAAAAGCTTAACTATTAAATTAAATGGATGTATTAAAATGAGGTTTCTATGGAAACTCAGAGGGAGCTTGCAGAGTCGACCAGATATTCCTTGCGTAGGCACAACTTAAAAGGTGAAAATGAAAATACATAAAAATAACATATTACAGATGGATTTGTCTCCTACATTATCTCATCAAAAGGAAAATGTCAAAAAGTATCTTCACATACTTCTCAAAGTCAGCGAGGCTGAATCACTTAAATGGGCTCGAAGGTATAGAAGGAAAATTGATTAACTGAAACTACGTGAGATTTCGGTACATTTCATGGATGGATCAATTGAACACTTTCTGATGCTTACTGTAATGTCCACCTTGATAAATAATAACATAATGAAATGTAAATGACGGATTTCTGTTGCCCATCCCTTTCAGTGTTACTTCCCTGCCTTGAGATGCATTCAAGGCTGCGGTCGTCATTGGTGTTTTTCACCCCAAAATCGTGTTCAGTCTTTGTGTTCGTTTCATTCACGCAATCCATTGAACGCACGTCCAAACCACACAAGCTCTGATTTGCTGCACGTTTGTTTCCGGTGATTCTGAATGAATCCTGCTCCTCCAGCTCCACTCTTGACCTCTCCCCGCAGGTGGACATCATACACAAGCGTCTGCACAAAGACGTCCTCCACAACCCCGTGGTGATGCTCAACTTCTGCCCCGATCTGAAGCTGCTCAGCTCGGACCTGAGGAGGGTGCACGGCGAATTCATCTTCCTCATCGACCGCAGCGGCAGCATGAGTGGAATCAGCATAAACCGAGTGAAGGTAGGTATGCGCCGATGTTTTGACATTATGTTTGACCTCATGTTAATTTTTGTCATAGAGATGCATGTGGTGCTGAAACGATTATTTGATTTATTTTTCAGACGAGACAATTGAGTGTTTATTAGACAAAATGGATAGATTGATTGATATGGATCGATTGATTGGGAATGGTATTGGTATTTGACGAGCAAAGTTTTCTATCAAGTATAAATGCTAATTAGACTAACCCTAACCTAACCCTAACCCTATTAGACATAATTATACCACCAGGTGTGAGCATGGTGGTAATCACGCTCACACCTGGTGGTATAATAGGAGTCCTTTACTAAAAACAAACAATGATAAAAAATAATCATTAGTTGCAGCCTCTAGCTAACGCTAATAAACATATTCCAAAGTGTACGTCTGTGTGGGCTATACGTGTAGAGTGACTCAAATGAGACGAAGATGTTCTGGCTTCATCTAAAAATGCCGCCGGTGTTTTATTCATTAAAATAATAATAATTTTAGATTCACGTCATTAGGGCTAAGGGGCTAAGGGGGTCTTTTCGACTGGTATATTTTTAAAGAGCCTGTTAGTAAGTGATTGGTTTGGCTTGAATGCCCCAGTGAAGAGCTAACCCCAGCTCTGAGTCTCACCACTCCACACACTCATCTGAGACTGGTGCTCAGGTGCTGTGGCTTCTGATTGGTTCATCTCGTACCTTACAAGGCCTTCTCTCTCTGGGTGAACAGCTAGAGTCTCACTGTGGGAAGGGGATTGTTCTCTCATTGTTCTCTTGTTCTCTCAGTCTTTCTATCTCTATCTCTCTCTCTCTCTCTCGCATTGTTCCCCCAGTCTCTCCGTGATTTCTCATTGGTCTCTCTCTCTCTCTCTCATTTTTCTCTGTCTCTCATTGGTTTCTCTCATTGTTCTCTCAGTCTCTCGATGGTCTCTCTCTCATTGTACTCTCAGTGGTCTCTCTCTCTCATTGTTCTCTCAATCTCTCATTGGTCTCTCTCTCTCTCTGTTCCTCATTGTTCTCTTAGTCTCTCAGTGGTCTCTCTCTCTCATTGTTCTCTCAATCTCTCATTGGTCTCTCTCTCTCTGTTCCTCATTGTTCTCTTAGTCTCTCAGTGGTCTCTCTCTCTCTCATTGTTCTCTCAGTCTCTCATTGGTCTCTCTCTCTGTTTCTCTCTCCATCTCCTTCTCCCTCTCTCTCTCACACACACTCTCCTTGTTATCTCTCTCTATCATTGTCCTCTCAGTCTCTCATTGGTCTATCTTTCTCTCCTCCTCCTCTCGACAATTGTTTTATGACGGCTGCTTTTTGAATATATCAACAGTAGCGCTCCTCAGAAAGGGCCTGTGTTGTGAGAAAGGGAGCGACAGAGGCAGCAAAAAGAGCGACTCGCCTCTCTCTCTCTCTACCCCCCCCCCCCCTTCTTCTTATCACCATCCTTGGTCACTGCCGGTGTGCTTTGTGTGTCTCTCTCCTGTAAGGACGCCATGGTGGTGATACTGAAGAGCCTGGTGCCTGGCTGCCTCTTCAACATCCTGGGCTTCGGCTCCACGTTCAAAGCCCTGTTCACCACCAGTCAGGATTACCAGGAGGTACGCCGGCGACGAGCCCTCCCCGTCCCCGTCCCTGTCTCTGTGACAACCGGAGCCCTGTGTGTTGTACAGATATAATATTTTGGACACAGATATAATATTTTTTATATTCGCTCTTCAATAAATGAAAGCAAACTCCCAGCACATTTCTTAGTCTGTAACGTTTCGGTGACAAGGCCTTTTGTCAGGCAAAGATCTTGCACCCAAATGTTACAATAAGGGTACGTTATTTAACCATTAATTAACATTAGTTAAAGCAGTAATACACATTATTGTACAGCATTAACATAGGAGTTAGGGTTAGGTTTAGGGTTAGGGGTTATGGGTGAGGGTGTATAGATCAATACCCTGAGTTAACATGAACACAAACACCATTCATAACATTAACCCCATTTGTAACTGATTACTAGACCACGAGTTAACTGTTGATTCACATTAGTTAATGCGTATTATATTACCACATTAATGAATGGTTCATTGATGTGCCCTTATTGTAAATTGGGTGTGGACACAGCACTCCAACTTTAGATGTGCTTAGCTCATATATATAAATAAAAAACAACAACACATCATATCCATATGATATATGACTATTATTTTAATTTATTTAATCTATTATTTTATCAACTGCGCCAGGACACGCTGGCCCAGGCGTGCGACTACGTCCGCAGGGTGAGGGCGGAACATGGGCGGCACCAACCTGCTGTCCCCGCTCCACTGGGCGCTGCGGCAGCCCCTGCGCACCGGCCACCCGCGGCTGCTCTTCCTGCTGACGGACGGCCGCGTCAGCAACACGGGCCGCGTCATCGAGCTGGTGCGCAGCCACGCGCGATACATCGGTAGGTTGCTCGTGCCACCGCGCGCACACACGTGAACGCGCACACGTGAACACACACACACACACACACACATGGTGGTTTCATCGAAATTAAACATGACCTCTTGTTAGTCTCTTTTTATTTAGAAAGGCAAGAAAGCGTTCTTGTCTGACTTTGATATTTTCTATTTCATTCAACATAAAGTGCACTGACTCACATGTAGTGAATCACATTTAATTTTAATTTTGGCGCCAACTTCACACCTGGCCAGGGATTACAGATGAAAACTAGCACTGTTTATTAATATGCACAGTCCCTGACAAATAAACGGAATAAATAATAAATCAATAATAAATCAATAAAAACATATTGTAATTGTATACGGAGATGCAGAGATGCGCA
The DNA here is from genome assembly GCA_002895965.2 of Coryphaenoides rupestris. Classification (NCBI taxonomy): domain Eukaryota; kingdom Metazoa; phylum Chordata; class Actinopteri; order Gadiformes; family Macrouridae; genus Coryphaenoides; species Coryphaenoides rupestris. Next base: position 75,604 of record PIJE02001983.1, on the reverse strand, counting down.
TACATTGATGCATAATAGCGGAACATTGTGATGTGAATTCAATTTGGAATGAATGGATCATGGCTTGAGTATATTAATCATGTTACATAGTGAGAGAACGCCTTCCCCCGTCATACATTGGCTCACTGCAGCAGCAGCAGCAACATGATTATGCAAAAAGCAATAATAAAAGTTGACACCCTGCAGTAGGATCTGAGGTATTATCGAGGATTTAATGAGAGCGCTTTGTTATTACACTTTAATCCCTTCTCTGATAAACCACAGAGACTAGTCGTAACCACTGATCCAGCACATGGACGTGTTTTGACTAAAAGACAATGGCTATATCATAGATTATATATTATAGTCTTTAGGAAGAATAAACATACAATATACTGTGTATGAGATGGTTCATACTGTGTATGCGATTAGCGTAAAACATCTGTGAACGTCTCATTGAAAAACATTCACAAAGGCCAAGAGGGCACAATATTAATATGAAATAGTCATAAACACACAGTGTGCGTCTGTGTGTGTGTTTGGGCTGTAAGGATGTGTGACTTCAATGCTCCTTGGTCGACTGCCCATAAATTATCGTATTGGCTAAAAGCAATCTACCAAAGGGAGGGTTTATGTATAATATGCAAGAGCCGGTCTTTAATTTTATCGACTCTGTTTTCTCTATTGAATATGCAAGAGGCCATGGCTGGTGCATATTTCTCGGGAGAGACGGGGGATTCACACATCTAATAACATAACTGAGGGGGCAGGGGGCTTCATCTTTAAAGAAGCCAGAGTATTAAACACATCTCATATAATACCGGACCTCTGATCCCACTGCGCTCTTTCTTGTAGACACAGCCATTGGTTTATACTGGATGTGGGTGTTATATATCATCACTCTAAATCGTGTCAAGAGCTTTCTGTGAAACACACAAAACACATTGGATACCATTTGCAGACTCGTGGATATGCATACATATGTCTTCCCACAGTGCTAAATATACAGTATGTGTGTATGTGTGTGTGCGTGTGTGTGTGTGTTTGTGCATGTGCGTGGGTGTGTGCGCGTGCATGTTTGTATATGTGCATGTGTGTGTGTGTGTGTGTGTGTGTGTGCATCTGTACTGGCGAGCATGTGTGGGTGTGTTTTCATGTGGATGTGTGGGTGTTTGTGTGCGTGTGTGTATGTGTGCTTGCATGTTTATGTGGCGTTGTGTGTATGTGTGTTTGTGTGTGTGTGTGTGCTCACTGTGTGCATGCATGTGTGTGTGTGTGTGTGTGTGTGTGCACCAGGTGTCATACGTTTGGCATCGGTCAGAGTGCGTGCAAGCGGCTGGTGGAGGGTCTGGCTGCCGTTTCCAAAGGGACTGCAGAGTTCTTGGCTGAGGGGGAGCGGCTGCAGCCCAAGGTACTCAATATGTCGCTCTCATCCCCCTCTGACAACCAGCGATCAGCCCTAGCCTAACCCCCAACCCCTACCCCCTAACCCCCCTAACCTCCAGCCCCCAACCCCCAACCCCAACCCCTAACCCCCGACCCCCATCCCCTAACCCCCAACCCACAACCCCCTAACCCCCAAGGAACAAGGAATGTGCTTTTGTGGATTGGTGCATCACACTGAACATTAAACAGAAAGTAATTATATGGAAATTCTAAAAATAAAAATAAAATAATAAGAATAAAAATCTATATAGATATATAATAATATAGATAAATATATATTACAAAAATAAGTAATTTAAAGTGTGTTAATATGTGTTAATGTAACGCAATAGTGTCCATGGGGGGTGGGAGTCAGGAGTCAGTCACTCCACTTCTCCTCGTCATACATTTTCCGAATGGATCGAATTAACGATGTAGAGCACATTTTACTCCGAGGTCTCTCCTCCCTCCTCCCTGTCAGATGATCAGGTCCCTGAAGCGAGCCATGATGTCTCCGGTGCTCAGCGACATCGCCATCGAGTGGCTGTTCCCCGAGACCAAGGAGGTGCTGCTGTCCCCCGTCAGCAGCTCCTTCCTGTTCCCCGGAGACCGGCTGATCGGCTACAGCGTGGTCTGCGACACCACGCGCTACCACCCCAACCCCAACACGGTAGGTAGAGATGGACCACACTGGAACCCCATGGTATATGAATGGGATGATACTATAGTGATGATGGTGGTGGTGGTGGTAGAGAAGGTGGTGGTAGAGGAGGTGGTGGTGGTAGAGGAGGAGGTGATGGTGGTGATGATGATTATTATTATTATTGGAAGTGTGTGTGTGTGTGTGTGTGTGTGTGTGTGTGTGTGTGAGTGAGTATGTGAGTTGAATATCAATATCATTTTATGAATGAATGGGCTTTTTATCAGCACCCTGCTGTGATAAAGAGCTCCATCATCTTACCCGCCATCGTACCCAACTCCATCATTAACTCGTTAGGGTTGGGGTACCTCCAGTTGGGGTACAGAGACACAGAGAGCATCGGCAACAACTACAAGTTATGTTTTCACACTATAATGCTAATCAATAGACTTGAGGTTCATGCTAGTATATCCCGAATATGGATCAATAGAGATGAGGTTTAGGTTCCCCTTTTAAAAGGCCCTCTCTTCCTACCGCCCCTCCAGGACAAGAGGAGGCGCTACAGCATGATGCGATCCAACGAGTCGGCCAGCTCCGTGTTCTTCCACTCCCAGGAGGAGGAGCCATGGCGGTCGCCGGGCAGCGACGCCCAAGGGCCCCAGACCCCGCTCTCCTCCTCCTACCAGGACTCTGTGTCGGAGAGCAGCCCCGTCCCCACACAGCAGGACGCCGTCGGTAAGACACACACGGCAGGACGCCGTCGGTAAGACACACACAGCAGGACGCCGTCGGTAAGACACACACAGCAGGACGCCGTCGGTAAGACACACACAGCAGGTGTGGTCAGAGTGGCTGCAGGGGCGTGTGCAGGCGGGGGGGCTTGGGTGGCACATGCCAGTGTGGTTGCCGATTGGTCCAAACCACTGGTGGTTCGGACACAAACGGATAGCCTGAAGACTGGCCACACCGATCTGGCCAGAGCGAAGCGGAACGGCTCGCAAGGTCAGAATTGTCTTGCGAACTTAAAAAAATCTAGGCGTGATGCTGGCAGCATCTTGGGCCACACAGTACTAGACTAATAAACATACAAAGTGACATACATACAAGTGGATTGCATTTATATAGCGATTTTATCCAAAGCGCTTTACAGTTGCCTCACATTCACACACCGACGGCAGTGTCTACCATGCAAGGTAACAACCAACACGTCAGGTTGGTTGTTTGTTGTCTTAAGTGTCTCGCTCAGGGAAACCTTGACACATAGCTAGGCAGAGCCCAGGGATCGAACCAGCAACCTTCCTGCACCTCCTGAGCAACGGTACAGCATTGGCTCGGTGTAATTATGTGTCACGCCTAGGCCACCGCTACTAAATGAGAGCGGAGGATGCATCCCTGCTAAGCGGTCAAGGGCGACATTTCCAGCAGCGTCTGTTTATCAACTTGTGTTTGTGTTGTGTTGTTGTTGTTGTTGTTGTTGTTCCGAAGCGTCGAGGAGGCGCGCCTACAGCACCAACCAGATCGTGGACTACAACCCAGCCAAGAAGGCGGCCACGCACAGTGACCCCACCTCGGTGGTGGGGAAGAACCCCCTGAGGAGGGCCCAGGTCCAGGAGCTGATCGGCCAGACCAGCCCGGTGGACTATGGCGCCCAGTGGATGAAAGACTACCAGGTAGGTGACTACAAGGTGACTACCAAAGACTACCAGGTAGGGTGGGAACAGAACGTGCCGGAACACTTTGTCGTTTTTTTGCTTGATGAGCTGATCACCTGTGCTGCTCAATCTTTCATGTATTAATTTTTCTTGGGTTTGAAAATCACATTAACTTTATTAAAACGAATACCCGAAAGGCACTGCAAATAATCTCTCGCTCTCTCATCTAATTAATTAATCGTGTGGCGGTATATATATATATATATATCTGCTGCACAAAGAACCAGGCTGCCGCCACGTCCAGCTCCTGGAGGGAGAACAACGGTCTGATGTGTTTTTTCTGAGCCATCTGGCTCTGCCCGTGGCGAGAGTGTAATCAGGAACACAAAAGAGGAATGCACACCCTACTGTAATGAGGGGCGAAATCATATGAATAACAATTAGGTTGCCATGTTGCTCTGGGAGTGTGTCTCTGTATAATCAAGGAAAGGAAAATGCAGCGGTCCTTGAGAAAAATAATGCGGCCCCCTCCAACGCATGTACGGAGACCACGGCTGATGGATGGACGGATGGAAGTTGGGGGGGCTGGGGGGTCTTTGATGACTCACTCTGGGGTTGAAAACAGGCCTCTGTGTTATGACGGCTGCATTTGTAAATCTGACGGCTGCATTTGTAAATCTGACAACCTCCCAAACCTTTGTGGCCGTTTCTGTTTAAAATCTGAACTATGAATGAAAGTTGCATCACCACTGGATTTGCAAAATGCCTCCAATCATCAGATTAGATGATTTATGAAGGAGAAATAACTCCATATAACATCACGCCATCTCTTGAATCCCACCCAGCCACAGCTGGAGAGCCTGTGTGCCGCGGCCTCCAGGGGGCGCCCTTCCGGCGGCTCCCATCGACCGCCTTCCCAGCAGCAGCAGCAGAGCAGCAGCAGCAGGGCTTCACACAGGAGGAGGCCCCAGACGCAGAGCCCCAGACGCATAGCCACACCCATGCCGCCCATACCCCCCATGCCCAGGAAGATCCTCTGCTGGTGGGTAGCAGCATGGCCGCCGGGCACCCTGCAGCAGCAGCAGCAGCAGGTCTGGCCCACCAGGGGACGGACGGCTCCAGATCCTCCACTGACAGCCCATCAGTGGGCAGCCTCGGAGACGCAGGTCAGACCGCCGCTCAGGAGACCACCCCCTCCCTCCATCTCGCTCTGGGATTAGATGGGGATGGGATGGCGTGAGAGCTGGATTAAGTGTTTTTATCTCTTTCCAATTCAAAAAAGCCATTTTTCCGTCTGGGATTAATAAAGTACGATCTTATCTTGTCTGAAAGATGTGGCTGGGACAAGACTACAAGGCTCATCTTTGATCTTCAATTAAGTCTGTGATGACATGCTGGTGGCATTTTAATAAAATCGTGTCAATCTACAGTTTAGACAGCTTCCATTATAGAAAAACAATGTTTAAAGTTTAAATAATTCATGAGGTTTCGTAAAAAAGGGTTAAAACTACTGAACTACTAAAACTACTCAGTATTATGGACAACGCCTCCCACCCCCTGCACGCCACACTGGTGTCATACCAGAGCACCTTCAGCTGTAGACTGAGATTACCGAGGTGCACCACAGAACGCCACAGGAGGTCCCTTCTGCCTGTGGCCAAAGGAGGTCAAACTCTATAACTCCTCCCTATAACTCCCCCTACAAGACAATGAACACAGCAATATAATGTGCAATAGTACCGCTCAACATCATGTGCACTTTCCCCAGTTTTATGTGCAATATTATTAATATTACTGTCCAACGTCATGTGCAATACTCTATCATGTGCTATATTATTATTATTATTATTATCATGCTGTCTATAAATACTATCTATAACACTACCTCTCATCTCCTCTCATCATCATGTGCAATATTCTTAATATCTTAATGTCCAATAATATTTCACTTCAATTATGCCAATTGTTTTCGCCGTCGGAATATCTTATCTTGCCTACATATTTGTATATTTTAACTGTACATTTGTAAATCTGTTCGTTTATTTTCATCATTCTGTTGTTTTCCATATTGTTATATTGTTTTATTGTACTGTATCGCTATGTAACCTGGCGCAAGAATTTCCTTCGGGATAAATAAAGTTCTATTCTATTCTATTCTATTCTAAACAGCATCGCCAGAACCGACCTTGTGAGACAAACGCTTATGAGAAAAATTATACCTAAAAGACAACCCATGCAAACCAGGTGATTAAACACAGTGTTTTGACTAACTTTCAGACGGCTACCCCCAGCTGTGCGAGGCGGAGACCCCCACCCAGGACACCCACTGCCCGGCGCTGCCCACTGCGCCGCCTCCTCCTCCTCCTCCTCCTCCCCCACCCCGTCGGGCAAAGGGGGGGACTGCATGGCGGTGGTGACGGGCCTGCTGTGCGGCGAGCCGGTGAGGTGGGAGGTGGCGTTCGACATCAAGCCCTACCTGAACGGCCGCGAGCGCGAGGAGAAGGTCCACGAGGAGCTGTGGAACGAGACCTTCCACCACCTGGCGGGCCGCTCCATCCTGCGCGACTTCGAGCACATGGCCGAGAAGAAGGGCGAGATTGAGCACGGTGAGTGCGGTGACGACGTATGTGTGTGGTACGTGAGCGGAATAATCGACAGGCATGTTTTAAGGCGTGACGTGGAGGCACAAGTTGATTATGGTGATTGGTGGCTGGCTGGCTTAGTTGGCCTCACCTGGCCCAGTTCGAGTCTGGGAGTGCTGTGTCTGCCATTTTAACAACCACTGACAATAAACCAGACTTTTCACCACAAACCTTCCTGTGTCCTTGGAGGAGCCCCGAACTAAGTCACAATGCCACATAGGTGGCTTAGTTGACTGTGTGTGCTGGTGGCTGACTTAACCTGTGGTGCACTGATTAGCCAATGCACCACAGGCTTGCAGCCCCCCCACCCCACCCAGTCTCTAACTGGGCCAGGTGAGGCCAATTAAACCAGCCACCAAACACACACACTCCCACACATGGTCATGAGCCAAAAATATAAATTAAAAGCATTTGCAGGTTTTGCATGCAACATGGAAAGGTTATAACGCAAGACCTTACTGTTGTCATGACAAGGAATAATTCTAGTTCCGTTGACAACAAAGCTGGTTACTCACTGTATAAATTACAATGGGGTGAGGCAAGCGAAGGTTATGGCTCCATAGCCGTAATTCTTTTACAAAGGAATTAATATTTCTTTCCTCTGCTGCATCCTCCTCTTCAATATAATAAAAAGATGTTTTGTTCATCAAGTTGTTAACTCAGCCGTGCTCGCCGCAGTTGATAAGAAGTGTGCTCTTCAGCGTTGCTTTGGTTACAGGTTAGGTTGTGGATGAATTTAGAAGTGATTAAACGTGAGCTTAACTACATGTGCGACACATGGTATTATACCACAGCATGGTTAAATACTTGATCCTGATTGGTCAATAACGTTTTAAGGACGTGGATTGTTTTTCATCAACTGAAAGTCTCTGCCTTTTAAGAGTTCCGAATCAATGCGCTACAAATACAAGTACAACTATTGATAGCTATATTTCACAGTTTTTAATGTTAAATAATCACATGTATTTCTGTAAGGGTCGACTAGATGTCTCCTTGACAACGCAAAAACAATATGCTCAAAACGGCGCAGAAGAATATTCAAATTTCCGCTGATAACTGGCCGGTAACTGTGCTATACGCAGAATAAATCACTCGGGGGTGTTTATTCCGTGGGAAATAATGTACCTCATTTGTGGTAAGCCACCCTCCTGTCTGGCATTATTTTCCAATAATGCCAGACACCCCTGTGGTTTGATTCCTTACATAACGGACTGCAGGTATGTATATTAATAGAGACATACATTATGCATGTATGGAGAGTCATACCGGCTATATCAGATTCTGATTTCTTTATTGTTCATCAGGATTGACAGACAAATCAGCTCAGTAAAAAAAATACAACAATATTAAAGACAGCTTATCATCTTAACTGTCACACGCTTTGAAAGTCACGTTTTTTTTTCACAAAACAACGAACCATAATGAAGTGTGTGTGTGTGTGTGTGTGTGTGTGTGTGTATGTGTGTGTGTGTCTAGAATCCGCAGGTTCCGGAAGACGCTACCAGCTGTATGCCATTCACACCAGCAAGGCCTGCAATATACTGAGCAAATACACGACGTTCGTCCCCATCGACCTGGACACTAATGAGTATTTGGAGACGTCCATTGAGTACATAAACGCTTGTAAGTTGTCCTATTGACGCCGGGTATTGAAGTTAAAATCAAAGCTTTTCATTGAGCAGAAAAAGGTCCTGGCTAATGAAATGTTGTCAATATGTGTACGGGGCGCACAAAGAACGATTTTAGGCGGAGAAACCAGAGACCTCAAGCGCAGAGACCTTCAACGTTTTTTTGTGTTTTATTATTTAGTTAAATTTATATATTTGTAGTTTTTATCCACATCCTGGACACTGATCAGCTTTTAACAGACGGGATGCTGGCTTTTTCTTAATCAACAAATGAAAATGTTTTTTTTCTTCACCGTTGGGGATCTTAGATAATCATGAACCGTATGTACGCTCAGACAGACTGCCTGGGATGTGTGCTCGTCCCTGCAGCAACTCGGCCAATAAACTCTCATTCTCTCGTTATAGTTTCCCTTATTGACGCTCGGGGAGAGACATGATGCATTCACACTCTCAGATAGATCGTATTATTATTATATATATCAGATATTTTTTGGAAACCGAGCCGGTGTAAATTCGTGTCTGTCTGTGTGTGTGTGTGTGTGTGTGTGTGTGTGTGTGCTTGTGTGTGAAATGAACTACAAAGAAACAACACAACAACAACAACAACAACAACAAAGTAAAAACTGAACGGGTTGTTCCAGGTGACGGCGTGAGGCATGGC
>PIJE02001983.1:34477-64477 GCA_002895965.2 Coryphaenoides rupestris | reverse complement strand
GGCTCATGTTAATGCAGTGACTCCTTCTGCAACTAGTTATGTCTGTTTCTCTGTCCTGTTCTTTCTCTTCACATGGGCTATGTCTCTCACTCTCGCTCTCTCCCCCTCTCACTGTCTCACACTCACTTGCTTTCTCTTGCTCTCTCTCTCTCTCTCTCCAATTAGACTGACGCTCAGCAGGACTCGCCTCCTGACTCGGGCGGCCAAGGGCTTCATGTGCCGCACGCACAGCAAGACGGGCGACTCAGTCGGGGAGAGCGACAACAAGAACAACGACTACATCCCCGTGGTGAGTCCACACAGGTCAATGCCTTCAAGGCATCATGTGCGTCACCAGCGTCACCACCGCTGAGCCACCGAGCTAGCATTGCGGTCCGCTACCCGGGGGGCCTGGCGGACAGCTCGGAATTCTACACCCTTGCTGCTGCGCTCAAAGTTCTGTGGCCAGCTACATTCCGAACAACACCCAAACCTAGCTTCCAGCACTTCCAGCGCAGCCTAGCTTCCAGCACAGAAATTTTAAGTTTCGAGTCTTTGTGAAGCTTTACAACAACAACGTGACACAAATGTCAAAAATTACAATCCCATGAGCAATCTATCTATCTATCTATATTGATACACCCTGTCGGGGGTGTTAACCGCTGTGTTAACCGCAAAATGGAATCCTGGAGAACCCCTACATAGATATGGAAGATGTTTAATAAAGGTACAATGTCCTGCTTGACTGTGATATGATGAGCATCTCACTATGGAGGAGGAGGGGGAGCAGGGGGAGGGGAGTTTAATTGCAGGTTCTTTGAAACTGCAAAGTATTTCAGAGGTGACTCGCCGTATTACCACCGCGTGTTGTACATCACAATTTAACGACCAACTTTAACGTCTTCGTGTCGTGTGAATCTACTTTAAAAAAGCTTTTCAAATATTTGCTAAGGACTCGGCAGAGCGTGATGATGATGTCTTCTTTTTTCGGCCGCAGGTGTCGTTGCAGCTGGCCTGTGGGGCCTTCCAGCTTGACGCGGTGCTGTGCGAGGCCATCAGCGTGCCCATGGACAAGCTGAAGTGGACCTCCCCGTTCTCCAGCCACCGCGCCAGCCTGGGCCCCCACCTGCCCCACTCAGCCGCCCGCCGCAACCCCGAGGGAGGAGACGAAGTGGGCGGCGGCGGTGGCTGCAAACCGGAGACCTCCCAGCAGCACCACCACCACCAAAACCAGCAGACCCGGGAGCAGTGGGGCGGCGGCGGAAGCTCTCCCTCCTCCTCCTCCCTGGCGGTCAGCCCGCTCTCCACCACCGCCGAGCCGGCCCTCTCCCCGCACTCGCAGACGGACAGCGGCCGCGGCTCGGAGACGGAGAGCCAGGAGGCCGAAGCGGGGGCAGCCTCGCCCCTCCGGCGGCCCCAGGACGTGGAGAGCATGGTGTGGGCCACGGCGGTGGCGCTGGCCTGGCTGGAGCACAGCTCGGCCGGCTACTTCATCGAGTGGGAGCTGGTGGCGGCCAAGGCCAGCATGTGGCTGAGCGCTCAGAGCATCCCCGAGCGGCGGGACCTGGCCTCGGTGAAGGCTGCCGCCAACCAGCTCTTCATCATCCTCAGACACTGGGATGAGAACCTGCAGCTCAATATGCTGTGTTACAACCCCAACAGCGTCTGAGAGGAACCCCCTCCCACCCCCTCCAACCCCCCAAGTATACCTGATACTATGCTAACCGTTGCTGGAGTGTTTTATGGAGCTCCCCCTGGAGAGCCGTCGTGTCTTTGCAGTCGTGAGCGTTGTGCAAATGTAGTCTTCTCGTTTGTTTTTGTACAACGTCCCTGAGAATGTATCATCACGTGATGTATTCCTGGATATTAAGTAGCACCCATATGCTAGAGATTACCAAGGTGGTTTCGCATACTGTAGCAGGATCCTAGCTGGGGGGGGGGGGGGGGGGGGTTCTCACTGGAACTGTGCCAGATCACTGAGAATTGTTATTGGGGAGAACATCGTAGATCGTGTAACACGCTAAACACCCCAGGTTGTCAACATTTGAGACGTAGAATAAATAAATGTCACATTTTCATCATATTGATGTCTCATGCTGGATATTCGAAAACCATTCCTGGAGCACAAACTTTGATCCAAACTTCTCTCGTCCAAATATTTTTGTGTGTGATTATTGTCATTTTTATATATAAATATATATTGTATTGTGACAAATTGATTGCTGCCATTTGGAAAGTATGTCAAACCAATCTGCAAGCCATGCTACTAGTGAATATTTTCACTATTGTACAATGTGTTGGCAGCAGAAAACAGTAAAATATGCAATCGTCAGCATGGCCTACATCACTATGAGATATCAATGCTTGACCCGCTTGCATTTCTATCGTTTATTGCCTGATATGTCTTGATATGTTTGATGAGACTTTACACACACTATAGCAGCCTAATTAACAACGTACGTATATCTTAGACTGAAATATACAACATTAAATCGAGGCTCCTCAATTGAGAACATTTGAGAACAATTGAGTGTATTGTTCTCACGATATGAATCGTGTTTTCTCAACAAACGATGTTGGAAAACAAGATGTGTTTTTTGCATGTTTGTCAAAAAAATGAGGAAACTAATGGTCTGGGTGTTGGTCCAAGGAAGACCGTAGCGTAGGAATCGTCCAGCACCCCAGTCACCACCACACATCTGCCACAAGTGCCTCAAACAAGGTTCACTTTAAATGTTCCCAGAAAAAAAATGCTTGTGTTTATGTTGATGTTAATCTAATCTAAATCCTCAATCGTCAATGTTCATTTTTCGTTTGATATATTAGATATATTCCTTTATTCCTTCAACGGCGATATCATTTTTGATTGATTCTGTATTCTATTCAAAAAAATTTGTGTTAGATATTTATTTATTTTTCACTGAAGCTGTTAGTGGTGTTGTCGAGTAAAACAAAAAAACTAAAACGCTATCTCGCCTTTCCCATTTGTGTGTCCGAGCGCGCGTGTGTGTGTGTTGTTGTTGTTGTTGTTTTGGACTCAGGTAAATGATTTTGTTCCACTCAGGCTGGGTTGCTTGTGTTCTGCATGAAGAGTAACTAACCGTTGGTGTTCCCATGTTGCCCAACGTCACGTGGCCAGCGTTCTAGATCCAGTGGCGGTTCTAGACCCACACGGGACGCAGGCAAAGTGTTCAAGATTTCAAAATGTTGAGTTCAGTGTGAAGTAACGGTGCACACATTAAACACCACGATTGGTATTTTGTTTCAGCGAACCGAGATCGTAGACTCTTCATTCGGAGGGGGGGGGGCCATCTTAATGTTAGCTCAGTGTTACGGGGAGGGGGGGACTGGCCCCTGTTGGCCCCCCTCTAGAACCGCCCCTGGATAGATTGACTCGCTGAAATGTTGATGTCACACACTAATATCTTGAAAAATGACAATGAAATTGCAGTGATATGTCTGGCTGTAACTGTGATGATAATGATGATGATAATGATGATGATGACTGGTGGTCGTCAGTGGTATAGTGTCGTATATATTTTGTTACGTGGCTATACGTGTGTCTCAAAAACAAAAAGAAAAAAGTAGATTGTTGACTGTTTGAGACTGTTGACAGCTTCCTTAACCAAGGCCAGTGCTACCACAGCTGCATGAAATAAAATCTCTCCACACCAACTGACGTGTTTTGTCTTTCTTTTTATCATTATTGTACTTTTGTGCATACTACCTGCATGGATATTCTTAACATATATATGCTGATATATCTGAGGTCTATGGGCCTTTATATACAGTATATCGGACATGGAACAGTATATAGCTGTAGAACATTCTTACAGAAGCAAAAATACACACACATCGGCTTCATGTGTGTGTTATGTCACTGGTCCGTGTTAAAGGCTGCGTGTTGCATCCTTTAAATCCACGGGAATAGGCTCTCTGCTTTAATAGGCCTCGATGTGTTCATCTCATTATTTCTCTAGTGCTGTCTCTCGAGAAAACGAACACACGCTCATCAGGACGCTGGACAGGGAACTGCAGGGTGAGGCTACAACATGTCCACTGGATCAGAAGACGGACAGAACAGAAATCCGCCCTACGTGCCCTACCTGCGGTGACGTCACACATTGAAGTGTGGATTGACTACTTGAAGTGAACGAGGGACCTTCATTTCAATTGAAAGGCACAGAGAGAGAGAGAGAGAGAGAGAGAGAGAGAGAGAGAGAGAGGCCTTCCAATCCACGTGGAATCCTTTCATCTATAGCAACCCTTCAGTTCATTCAGCCTTTATTTCTATTTTATTCTGTCCCTAAACAAATGACTTGCCGGAGACAGCTTTTCGCCTGCCGAGCACATTGCTTCCGATAACAATAATCTCATGAGATTCACTTGAGTTGTTTTGGGTTTTTTTTTACGGCTATGTTGTTGCTAGGTAACCGCCTCCATAACATTTTACAGGAGGCCATGCAGGCAACAGTTTACTGCAAAATGACATTTTACTGCATGTTACGTTAACCAGTGATTAACTATAGCGTTATATTGGTCAGCTGGATTTTATGTTTAACAACGTTGTACTGTTTACTACAGGTCTACAGGTCATGTAATGATAGAAACATAGAAAAATGTGCCAAATGTAATTTATTGAATAATTCCCGGTGCACTCCAGTGTTTTGTGACAATGAAAATGATGTTAATATGAGGTGAGGTATGATCAATAAGATTAACATTCAATATTAGTACAACAACAACAATTACAATTAGAAAAGTCTCCATACAACACATATGAACACACACACACACACACACACACACACACTCACGGTCTTTGATTTGTTGATATTCTATCAACTTATATATTCTGATATGTCTGAGGTCTATATGTATTTATCTGTAAGGAATACATTCTCACAAAAGCACAAAACAGTGGCTTCATACGATTGAGACGAGACAGAGTGTGTGTGGAGATTGAGTGCGTTGAGTATTCATTTCTGAACCAACTCAAAGCAGTGTAACCACACTGGGATTCACGAATAACATTCACTGGCATGGAGACAATTTGACAGCTGGATTGGCCTTGATAAACCTCAGCCAGTGACAAACACCAGCCAGCCAGCGTGTGTGTGTGTGTGTGTGCATGCATGCAAGTGTGTCATTGTGGATGTCTTCCATAGCCCTTGTTATCCATTGAAATTGAAAGCTAAGACTAAGTACACGCACACACACACACACATACATCTCCATGCGGGAGAAGCCACTAAAAGTGACAAGCACGGCAGGACTAGATGAAACCCCCTCTAGGTTTCCATGGCGCTGTATGGGCCTCTCTTCACGCCTGTAGCTCTTTAGTGCTACAGGCGTGAAGAGAGGCCCATACAAGCGCTGTTTAGCTAATTCTCCTCTGAGAAGGTGGCGGTGGCGGTGGTGGTGGTGGTGGTTGGCGGTGGTGGGTTCTGAAGCATGGGCCACTGCTGAGAGCTTTCATCACACACCGTTACATCCAGTATCTGGAACCCCTTTTTGGGGTGCAGATGTTTCTGATACATATTTAGCTACTGGCTAATTTCTGAGATGTTTATTGGAATTCACATGCAAGTTAGCCTAGCAAAGGCAGAAATTCAAGATCAAGTTTCGAGTTTGGGACCGCTGCTAACCATAGAGCTTGTAGAGAACAACGTAAAATATGAAATACAAACGCTTGTAAAGACAACTCTGTTCTTTGGTAGAGATTTATCGAAGATTTGCATATATACAGTATACATACCATTTGAAGGGCGTGAATCTATTTTAACAATGTGCCTGCCTCATTACTGTATGTAAGGTATTGGACTGTCTGACGCCTGCCAACCATATAGAACGTTAACAAACAGTCGGCCAATTCATATTTACCCAGTAAAACAGTGTTGTTCACAGGTTCATAAAGGCAACGCAGAGGAAGTGTGTTGCTTGACAACAAGGCAAACACCACTCATTGTGTGTTTCACAATAACACGGCTCCATTGTATTAAGGGGACTCGGAGAAGGCAGCCCCACCCCTACAGCCACCGGCCACCACTGGTCTCACAGCCCCGGGCTGAGTGTCCAGCTTTTTATTTTTAAATCACGTATTTGTCCCCTTAATCACAATAAATGGAACATTTAATGCACATTTGAATGCACACGTTAATACACTTAATTTCCCTAATAGAGAAATTTGCAGTCAAAGCGTATTAACATCGCACCACAGAGCATGTTTTGCACAAATTGCACTCAACCGTGTAAAAATAACATTTAAATAAGAAGATAGGAGAAATTAAACTCCACAACAGGATCTTAACGGCAAGGCCAGTGGTTAATGTTGATTAGGGTCTCGGCTTCAGTAAACAGATGCCTTCCGGCAGCGGCCAGTGGTTATTACTGTATACACAGTGTGTGTGTACAATGTGGACAGCATGTGAATTCTCATTTATTATAGTTTGTCAATATGATTGACAAGCAAACACACAATTACCTTGGCTTTATCTTAATCTTCAGACAATGACAGACACAAAGTGTTCAAGCTGAAATATCCTGGGCTTGAGTGACAGGTGGAATTATTGAAATGACACATGACAAATATGGCTATAGATAGGCTAGTTGTTGATGCTGCTGCTTGCACACACCTGGTTCCCAGGAATCAGCCAATCCCCTCTGCCCCTTTTCAGAGGCGTTGTCGTCGTAGGACAATCACAGGTGTGGCTCACAACACCAATGATGGGTCTGCTATACTCCTATGTACCAGCAAGGCACAGGTACTGGTAGAGTTACCTTCACTAGTTTAGTGGGCTCCCTGTTCTGCCCTGGAATGTGAAAGTAGCAGACCCATCATTTATGTTATTATGAGCCAGCCACACCTGTGTTTGTCCTATGATGAAACCTAGCCTTGAGACATCATTCTGATCTTGCAAGTTTCTCTCTGAAGCAGAAAACTTGACGATCTGGATGGTCTTGCAAAGCTTGTGTGACTCAAGTACAACGTTCAAATAGCAAGTCTTTTTATCGAGCATCTCATCTTTCTCCGTCACTGACTGAAATTCCAGTTGCGATGACATGATGCATTCAACCAGTGAGCCTTGAATGAACGGTTCTCTGCCTGGACAATGTGTGTTTATTGATTTGTCGAATGCAAAGTCGCTGCATTTGCTAAATCGCGCGTGACTAACTGTTATAGAGCGGCACCACTCGGTCGATGGGCGCCCGGCAGATGGGGCATTTCTTGGGCTGGGGCAGCGCCTGGTAGCAGGGCTCGCAGGCACACACGTGGCCGCACTCCAGGGAAGACGCAGGAGCGCCTCCCGGCTCAGGCACACGCTGCAGGCTCCGGGCGCCACCTCCTCCTCCTCGTCCACGCCCAGCTCCTGCATGCGCCTCCTCTGTCGCTCCTTGAACTCCCGCACGCGATCCTCTTCGCGGTGGGCGCGCCGGTGCCCTCGTAGCGGCGCCACAGCAGCAGCAGCAGCAGGGCGCAGGCCGCGGCGCCGAACCGCCAGCGTCAGCCGCCCGCCACACGCGCACGCGTCCCTCGTGCCTGGCAAGCAGGGCCCCCGCGGTCCAGCCGGCTGAGCAGGTAGGGCAGCCTGCTTGGGCGGCTGCAGCTTGACCAGGTTGTGGTCAGCACCAGCTCCCCCACGGCGGTCACGCTCTCGCCCCAGCGCAGCATCTCCTCGGTCTCGCGGACGCCCTTCGGCCGCTCGCCGCTGATGAAGTGGCCGATGGCGTTGGAGAGCGCTGCAACCGCCGGGTGGAAGTTCTCGTAGACCGCCCTCCAGGTCCAGCTCAGCGGCGTCCCAGCGGCCGCACTATGCGCACCGCGGCCCCCCGACACCGCCTCCTCGTCACCATGGGCCCCCGCCAGGTCCAAAGGGCACCCGTGTTGGTACGCTGGTAGGATCAGCTTCTCTGTGTCGGTTCCTCGCGGCGGTTGTTAAGTGTGTTAACATGAGAAACACTGGTCTGTTACGTGCAAGTGTTGTTTAACATGAGAAAACACTGGTTGTTACGTGCAGTGTGTTAACATGAGAAACACTGGTTGGTATACGTGCAGTGGTGTTACCCATAACAAACATGGTTGGTTACTGTGAATGGCCTCTAGAGGTCATCCCTGCTTATGGCAGGCTCCTGTTCCTGCCATCTGCAGTTTCCTGTTTGCCTGGAGTGGGAGCTGCTCGTTAGGGGGGATGGCTTGCACCTGGCTGGGTGTGGCTCCACTTAAATACTGTGGTTTGACAGCCATTCTCTCTCTGCTCTCCACTCCAGCCAGACCAGTGGCATCAGGTCCTTGTAGTCTGGTCTTTGGGCCATGGGCTGGTTTGTTACTTTGGTTGTATGATTTTGGTTATATTAGGTTGATACACTAACCCACCTACACATAGACACACTCACCCACCCACTCACCCGTACACTACTGATGATTGACTACTGATTTACTGATTGCATTTCTTATTAAGTTGATTCTGATTCTGATTCAATAAATAATTTTACTTTTAAACTAAGACTGTGTGTGTGTGTCTCCATATTTGTCATCTCCTCTGAGCCAGGACGTGACAGTGTGTTAACATGAGAAACACTGGTTGTTATGTGCAGTGTGTTGCCATAACAAACACTGGTTGTTACGTACAGTGTGTTAACATGAGAAACACTGGTTGCTACGTGCAGTGTGTTGCCATAATAAACACTGGTTGTTACGTACAGTGTGTTAACATGAGAAACACTGGTTGTTATGTGCAGTGTGTTGCCATAATAAACACTGGTTGTTACGTACAGTGTGTCAACATGAGAAACTCTGGTTGTTATGTGCAGTGTGTTACCATAACAAACACTGGTTGTTACATGCAGTCTGTTACCATAACAAACACTGGTTGTTACATGCAGTCTGTTACCATAACAAACACTGGTTGTTACATGCAGTGTGTTAACATGAGAAAGGTTCTGGTGTTTACGTGCAGTGGGTTAGCATGAGAAGCGTTCTGGTTGTTAGGTGCAGTGTGTTAACATGAGAAAAATGTAAGAAACACTTCTTTATAAGAGGGCACTTCATTAATCCCCTGAAGGAAAATGCAGGCGTTACGGCAGCTAAAAAAACAATGCATATTAAACTTTCAAATAAAAATGAGATCGAGTACAAATTGAATCTATGCCAAGGCAGAAATATATACACAGACGCACGTTCACAAACGTGAGCACACACACACACACACACACACACACACACAATGCTCTTTTTGCTGTAAATACTGTAAATATTGTGATATACTGATTCTCCAATTCATGTTATTTGTATTATATTGTTCTGTTGCACATTCCACTGGACATCGCCACTTTTTCATTTCACTGCACATCCTGAATGTGCATGAGACAATTAAACTTCTTGAATCTTGAAGACACAGACACAGAGACAGACAGACAGACACAGACACTTACCAGATGTGAGTGGTGCGATTCCATACCATCTTCTGCTCCTTCAGGGTCAGCCTCTCGATGACTCCCTTGCAGTTGTCAACATACTGGCTGTTGAGCGTTTCCTTCACAGACTTCACAACACCTGAGGCAGATTATAGGGCAGCACATGAAGAGGAGGGAAACAGCCCCAAAGCTGTCATTCAAAACGTTCAACCTTCAAGTGGTTAGGCAGGAAATTAGTTCCACACACACACACCTTCCACCACAGCATATGGGACACAACGTCCAGGGATGTCAGACAGGTACTTTTTCAAATCCGGGTCAATGGGAACTTGTTTGGCCTCCTGCGTTCACACAACACAAATTGAATCAATACCGGCCGCTTGCACACCGAAATATGCAAATAAATGTGCTGACATTTGCTGCGACAGTCAGTCAGGGGCAGGTTGTAAACGCTGTTGACCTTACAGTCTGGCGACGGTGGCGGCCCGCTTCTTATACATAGAGTAGAAGACGGCTGTGAGGGCTGAAGCTGGTGGCCAGCAGCACCATGTGGACCGTGGACGGCTTCCCGTTGGAGTCCATCTCCTGGTGTCTCTGGAATCACACAAGGAGCTGCTGAAGGGACGGGAGCTCACAGTATATGCTGCTGCAGTCGAGTTGAGGCTGCCTGTCCAGGCTACCAGATGCCAGTGCAAACTTTGACAACAGCTTGAAAGGCAAGGGGACGTTTGTTAGTATTGTTCAAAATAGTGTTTGAACAATAATTAAAGTTGTTATAAACTAAAGCAGTGGTTCTCAACCGAGGGTCTGCGGACCCCTAGTGGTCTGTGACGAAGTTTCCATGGGATAAAAAAACAAAAACCCTATTATATTATATGTAGTATTTTAACTCAAATGTATATAAAATAAAATTAAAAAATCTGTTCATTATTGTGAATAGTACATCACTTCAAGACCTAACACCTAATAATATTTAAATTTATAACATTTGATCAAATACAAGTTAATCAATTAATGTTGAATATAAATTCAAATTCAATTTTTTTTAAAATTAATGTTTACTTGCTTCTTTTATACTACTATTCAATGATATATATGCACATATTAGGCCGATAGCATATTGTTGTATTATGTTTATTTACCATCAGCTACGATGCAAATACACCACACTGTTTAGTGATATAGTAACACTGTTCAGTGATATAGTAACACTGTTTAGTGATATAAGTAACACTGTTTAGTGCTATAGTAACACTGTTTAGATGATATAGTAACACTGTTTAGGGGGGGGGGGGAATATATAGTAAACACTGTTTAGATGATAGGAAACACTGTTTAGATGATAATAGTAACACTGTTTAGATGATATAAGAAAAACTGTTCAGTGATATTAGTAACACTGTTTAGATGATATAGTAACACTTGTTAGATGATATAGTAACTACTGTTTAGATGATATAAGTAACACTGTTTATGATATAGTAACACTGTTCAGTGATATACCACACTGTTTAGTGATATAGTAACACTGTTCAGTGATATAGTAACACTGTTCAGTGATATAGTAACACTGTTCAGTGATATAGTAACACTGTTTAGTGATATAGTAACACTGTTCAGTGATATAGTAACACTGTTCAGTGATATAGTAACACTGTTCAGTGATATAGTAACACTGTTTAGTGATATAGTAACACTGTTCAGTGATATAGTAACACTGCTCAGTGATATAGTAACACTGTTTAGATATATAGTAACACTGTTTAGTGCTATAGTAACACTGTTCAGTGCTATAGTAACACTGTTTAGTGATATAGTAACACTGTTCAGTGATATAGTAACACTGTTTAGTGATATAGTAACACTGTTCAGTGATATAGTAACACTGTTCAGTGATATAGTAACACTGTTCAGTGCTATAGTAACACTGTTCAGTGATATAGTAACACTGTTTAGTGCTATAGTAACACTGTTTAGATATATAGTAACATCACTAACACACTCATCACCGGTGACCTCGGTATACAGTAAATGAACGCCGTTGTATCATTTAGAAGCGCTAATCTACTCTCAAACGAAGGGGAATGCTGTGTTTTAAACCAACACGTCAGGGCTCATCATTGTATTAGCCAGTTTAGCTTAAGCTAACCTGTCAAAAGATGGCCATTTAATGACAAATATGCAAAAGGCTTGATGCCTAAAGTCGACAGCGTACTGTCACTGCAAGCCAACAACATGTATTTTAATGTATTTATTTTAATTGCGTCCATCCCCAGCCTACTCACCCCTTTCTCAAAGAGGACAAGTTGTTGCTACATGTAGAAAAGTTAGCGCTACGGTAGCATAACAAGGAAGCGATGCACCGGCGGGGCTGCAGTGCTCTTATAGACCAGCAGGGGGCAGCATGCGGCCACTCCTGGTTGGCCAGCCCGACACTTGCGCATACACGCTCATTATATTCCACTATATGCTTCATTAATATCCTCCTTTTTCACATGAAAAAACCATCAAACATCAACAGAGAGTATTGGTTTTACCTCAAATAACGACCACATCGCATACAAATCCCACCCAATACAATTATTCTGGAATTGATCCACCGACTATTTTTAATGTTGTCTTGTCTTTTTCTAAATTATGTCTTTTTTCTAAATGAATTAAATGAGGGGTCTCTGTTGTTTGTTATTATCTTCGTGACGACACACATTTCCTGGAGGATTTTGGTCAGAATCCAACACCAAAGCCCTTTAACATTCAAGCTGGGGCTATTATTCCCTCAAATAACCTTTTAAAAGAAGCTTCTAACTAATCAATGATTGATGTGAAAGCTACAGCGCATGACAGGGGGAAAAACATAATCACATAATCACACGCTGATATAATCGTACTTGACGAGGATCACAGTCATCACAGGTCACAGAAGGTGACCTTTCCAAGTCACGTTCCTCTCTAGCTTTCCATCATCGTCGTTCTGCTTGTGGACTATGAAGAATGTCCGTGTCTCATACTCTGTCTGACACCACGATGGTTTCAGACGACAGACGGCAGACGGATGGAAGGTATTTTGGGGAGGAGTGAAGGGAGGCGAGAGCGGCACGCCAGATGCTCTCATGTCGAAGCAGAATTAGATGAAGAGGAGGCCTGTAGGATTCTGGTGTGTTTGTGTTTGTGTTTGTATCTGTCTGTCTGTCTGCCTGTCTGCCTGCCTGCCTGTCTGTGTCTGCGTGTGTGTGTGCCCAAACAGCTATCATCATACCAGTATGCAACAGAATTGGTTCCCTTCTCACAGCAGCACCCAGCCAGCTAAGTCCTCTCTGAGAAGCCCGACATACTTCAAAATCACCCCAAAAATCCCAAATTCTGTGGAAAATGAATTGACTTTTCAGTCCCCCATTATCAGATGAACCGGGGGGGAAATGACTAAATAATGTATAGGATCATTTGTGTGTATGAGTAGGATTTAATTCTAATTAGGCCTAACCATGCATAAACAAAAATACAGATATGCCTGCCAGTGCCAAATGATAGTTGCTCAATTAAGCCACTTTTAATTCAGGATTTTGACAATGAGCAGGGCACGCTCAAATCAAGGTCGTACAGGAGTTCGTATAGTTCTTCATATTTAAAACCCTGAAACCCTTTTTGGGGGTGATTTAAAATAATCAAAGGAAAGAGCCTCAAGAAAAATAAAATCCACCCCTTCATAAAATAAGAAGCGCATTTTCTTTCAGTCCTCCCTCTTACTGGATTGCACAGAGTCATGCAATACCCAGCACACAGACACACAGTATCTCCTCCAAACCATGAATCCCACGGCGTGCCAACCACCTCCGCCTCCCCGACACGGAGACGATCGCACAGGCTGGCACCGCCGCCGCTGCTCGGGCCGCAAGCGCTGCCTTTGAGGATTACGCCACACAAAAGAACCACAATGAATGATGAATACAACTTTTATTTAATAATTTTTGTAATTCATATTCTCTTCTGTTCTTCACACCTCCTCCTCACTCATATGGGTCTCCTCTCCTTTGCGTGGGGGGGGGGGGGGCAAGCCTGACGTGGCGCGTACATATCCAACGTCAAGAGTTGTTTACGAGAGCCCCTCCACCAGAGTGTGTGTCTCCCCCCCCCCCCTCTCTCTGCCCCCCACCCCACCCCACCCCACCCCTCCCCTCCCCTCCCCTCCTCTAAAGGTATAATGTAAAGTGAAGGGACCTAGTGGTGGTGGTGGTGGTGGTGGTGGGGCCCCAGAGAGGGACGGATCCTGTTTCTGCTTCTCCTGCTGCTGCTGCTGCTGCTGCTCATGATTAGACGGACCGGGAGTCTCTTTTATCTCGTGTTGGGCTGCTGCTGCTTCGCCGCCGCCGCCCGCCCGCCTCGTTCCACCGCCGTGTGATGTGGCGAGCGGAGAGGGTGTGTGCTCAGCTCTGCTCGGTTCCGTTCTGCCGACAGGGGAATTCACCAGCCCTCAAATGAGCCTCTATTGATCTCTCTTGCCCTGGAAGCCTTACTCAAACTATACTCTCTGTACTCGTGCCGCCTACACCTCCCACTGTTTCAGACGATGTAGGTGCTTTTAGAGACACGATGCTACGTTACTGCTATGAATTAAGTTAATTGTGCACATGGCTAAGCAGCGTAAGGTTAGTGATAGTTCACTCACCTCTTGGACAGATTTGTAACGTGGTATTTTTGTGCCTTTTTTAGAAGGCAATGCAGGTATATCATATGAACTATACTTTGTCTTCAACTGTACCAACAAACAAAGTTTACGATTGTTGTCCTTTTCAGCTTATTGCGTTCGAGGGGTGTCATTTTTTATTTTATCTCGCCGTTAGCGTAGCCTACGTAGATCACAACACAACACAACAACAGCCAGTATCATGACGATGACGCTGACGACAAACAAAGTTTATGACGTGCGCCGTAATCCTCTTGGCCAGATTTGTATCCTGGTGTTTTCTGGGAAACCTCATTTGCGCTTTCAGAAATCTGATTTAAAAAAAGATAACCAGCGGGTAGCCAGCAGCAGAAGGGCTGTCAGTCTAAAGCCTCTCATAGCTCAGTGCTGCTGCTGCTGCTGCTGCCTGACCACACAGCCCTAAATCAGTCATCTGAGAAGAAGCCCCCTCTCTCTCCTCCACCAGACCCCCTCTCATTGATTGCCCTGCATTGGATCAGCGTCGGATGATGGAGAGAGAGAGAGAGAAAGAGAGAGAGAGAGAGAGAACCCAATTAAATTAAGCCCAATTTCTGCCCCAGACAGAAATAAGTAGTGTTTTCGTCTTTAGGTCCCCGCGGGATAAATATCTGGCTTTTCCCGAGCAAAGCAATCGACCCTTTTCACAGAGATGTTGTCGTCGTAGGACAAACAAACACAGGAGTCACTCACACTACCAATTATTAGTCTATAGACCCCTTTCACCGCAGGAAAAACAAGTCACACAAGTCCAGGAGATATACATTGATACCATGCTGGTGGTGCTGCGACAGACATCAATAAAACCCACCCAACGTGAAAATGACAGGAAGAGGAATTTACTTGATACTTGATCTGTGAAAAGAAAAGTAACAAGGGAATAGAGCAGGATGGTTTGGGGTGAGTGACAAGATGAGACAGAGAGAGAGAGAGAGAGAGAAAGAGAGAGAGAGAGAAAGAGAGAGAGAGAGAGAGAGAGAGATTGAGAGTCAGAGTCAGAATCAGAATCAGACAGTAAAGGATACATCTGTCAACCCACCTCCACACGGTTGCATGTGGAGGCTGATGGATGGATCTGTGAGAGGTAGCAGGAGAAAGATGGAAGATGGAAGATGGAGATGAAGAGAGTAAAGGAGAGTGGATGGGAGTGTAGAGAGAAAAGGAGGGCAAGCTGACTCTAAGCCGAGCCCAGGGGGCATGGCGGGGCGGGGGGGTTGGTAATCCTCCAAATATGCCGCTCTGTCTGTAAACAGAGACCCACCGTAGTCCGGTGCATTCACGTGTGCTTGGAGAGCAGGCAGGCAGGCAGCCAGGCAGGCAGGCAGGGCTGAAGCTCTGCAGCCCAGGACTCTGTGTTCCTGTGTTCCTGGGCTCTAATGGAATCACAAAGACCATTAGCATTAAATAGGATCGGGCATTAGCAGGCTCTCTATGAGACGTGAGGGGAATAACATGGAGATGTAGTGGTTATACTGTATAGCTGCGTGGCGTTAATGCTGCCAACCCGGAGAAGTTCAGCCCAATACCCCAGCGATTATGTGAGATCCCCTATCAGTCATAACCACAATGTCATCACTGTGTTGCCATTAAGGCGGCTTGGTAATCAATCTGGATACTGGCAACAAAATGTGTCCTCCACAAAAATATATAGGCTATATATCATAATATATCATCACTGCTTTTAGCAATTGTCTAACCCAGTTAAATTCATTTTAATGACTTATTCATATAATTGTACACAAATATACAAATGTACTGTTCTAAACTCCATTTTCAAGATTCAAGAACTTTATTTCTCACATACACATACAGGATATGCAGTGAAATGAAAAAGTGGCGATCCTCAGCGGAATGTGCAAAAGAATATCACAGATAACATGAATTGGAGGGATCAGAATCAGAATATTTACCATATTTACAGTCAGTGCTTGAAGTGGGCCGGTACTCACCGGTACGCAGTACCGGAAGTTCTACATTTTACTCTGCGGAGTACCGGCACTTCTCAGAAGCTGCTGATACCGGCCGATACACTTTCC
The DNA here is from genome assembly GCA_002895965.2 of Coryphaenoides rupestris. Taxonomy (NCBI): domain Eukaryota; kingdom Metazoa; phylum Chordata; class Actinopteri; order Gadiformes; family Macrouridae; genus Coryphaenoides; species Coryphaenoides rupestris. Next base: position 48,349 of record PIJE02001983.1, on the reverse strand, counting down.
AACACGTGAATAAGGGGAGTACTGGCACTTAATTTTTTCCACTTCAAGCACTGTTTACAGTAAAAAAAAGACCAGCAGGAATGAGAAATGGATATTAAATCAAATAGATATTGAATCAATGAAATAAATATTAAATCCATGATACGCAAGTCAATGTCAGTTATGAGGCAGATGTATTAATACTCAACTCGTCGCTCAGGTTACGGCAACAACACCAGTCGGTGGCTTTAATCCAATTGAGTCATATTCCTCCTCTTCCTCTGCTCCGCCCCCCCCCCACCCTCATACAAGAATGATACAGCAGAAGGATTGCACTCATGAATACATGCAAAGGAACACAATCTTGCGTGGCGCTCAGACACTGAGGAATTCTTTGGCATTGCGAACAACAACACACTGATTTGAAACATTTATCACCCACCATATGATAGGTGCTGTCGACCCAGGGGAGTAGACCGCAAGTTGACCCCGAGATGAGATGCCTTGAGATGCCTTGAGATGTAGCCACACCCCCCCGCGTGCACAGGGGGGGGGTGGGGCTACATCTCAAGGCTTCAAGGGCTCACCGGGGATAGGGTCGTCAACAGTCGACGACGCTTTAGACTATTTTGCTGACGGTTTTTATGACAACAGCCTTCCTTTGCGATATGACGTCTGCCCCCGGAGGTGAAGGAGTCAATTGCAGCGACAACACACAACTCATGGTGGCCGTCCTTCACTGTAAAGGCCAGCGTTGACACGGACGATCGCCTGCAACGCACCCTGAGGCGAGAGACAGAGAGAGAGAGACACAGAGACAGAGAGAGAGAGAGAGAGAGAGAGAGAGAGAGGGGGAGGGGGGGGGGAGAGAGACGGAGAGCGAAAGAGAGAGAGAGAGACAGAGAGAGAGAGAGAGAGAGAGAGAGAGAGAGAGAGAGAGGGAGGGAGAGAGAGAGACAGAGACAGAGAGACAGAGACAGAGAGCGAGAGACAGACAGACAGAGAGAGAGAGAGAGAGAGAGAGAGAGAGAGAGAGAGAGAGAGAGAGGGAGGGAGAGAGAGAGAGAGGGTGCGGGGTCTTGTGATTAATATAATCCCACTACGCATTTAGATGGATCGTCTGTTGCACTGTTGCTCTGGTGGCGCCAGCTCCAGATCCAGCTCCAGCTCCAGATCCAGATCCAGATCACATCCTCCTCCAGAGTCCAGCACCCACACCACCACACCCTCTCCAAACACTGGACGAAGAGTTAAGGGGGAGTAAAGGGGTCTTTATCATTTATCTCAAAAATAAATATTGTTCCTCAACGGCACAGACCAGATTGTTTTGGTGCCTTACTCATCTGTTTTTTATCTCTTCTCTTCAGACAGGCCATAAATTGTACTCGGAACACTTATCTGCGTATCCATATACCGTATAGTGTACAGATAAAGAAAAATGATTTATAGCCCACTGTATATATATATATATATATAAAGTAAACCTCTCCATGTTTGTCTTTAATCATAGGGGCTGGCTGAGAGACACGTCAAAACATGGCTGCCTCAAAGCCCGTTCTCCTTCATCCTCATGGTGAGTTATTAAAGACACTCAGGTCTCCTCTGAGTTCCCTATTGTTTGCGGGGGGAGAACAGGAGGCACTCGGGTCTCTCTCTCTCTCTGCTGCTAACTGCAACACAGGGAGCCACTTCTTCTGTGCCGAGGAGGACTTGCTGCTCCGGTACAAGCTGTCCTTTATTCTATAGGGAACACATACACATTGTACCTGCAGTGATGCGTTAACTTACAAGCAAAACGCTCACAAAGATGCCCTTTTCCCCCCCAATCTCCAATCTCCTCTGATCTGTGCTGTAAAACGCTGGCTTCATTTATACAGGATCGTCTTGACTCGGCAGTTCAAGGCGTGCTTTCCGTTGTGTTCCGAGAGCTATTTTGACCGCGCGGAACGCCGGCGGTAACGCACTGGAGTTTCGTAATTGCGCCAGCGACGAGGATCAACGTCATAGCAGTGAACGCATCATTTATACGCGACCCACTAAGCCCTCAGATCCACGGGCTCGGCGACAAATGTTGGTTTCAGAACAGTCAGAGGTCTTCACAAACCCCTCGATAATAGTGGGGTGCATGGGTGACGTGGTCATGTAGAACAGAACAGAAGCCTAAAGGGTACCGCAGAACAGCACACAATTTGCACTGGTACCAATAAATCCGTCCCTTTAGTATAATTTTAAATAACCATTTCAATATGTTGCATACACCAATAGCAAGATGAGCAGATTGTCATCGGAAACAATAACGACGATAACGACGACACATATTCCAATTAATTCCAATCTTCGTCACAGGGCGAGATGTAATTAGTGACACTCTGCCCGCGATCGTATCTCACCTCCGGGGCCACAAACTATTAGGAGGAGGGGGTGGGGGGGGGGGGGTGGGATGGAGGGGGGGTGGGGTCCCGTGGGAGCCACAGAGCCGGGAGTTAAAGGACGAGGAGGAGGTGTAGCTATACGAGCGCTCAATATCAGCAGTGTGAACCGAGCGGGGGGTTCAAACAACAACAAAACCCTTGGTGTGGAGCCATTTGGAAGCAAAACAGTGTGCTGCACTGATCAGCGCTCGGTGAGGCAGACAGTCCGAGAGAAAGAGGAGGAGGAGGAGGAGGAGGAGGAGGAAGAGGAGGAGGAGGAGGGAGGAGGAGCAAGAGTTGGAGCAGCCAGCCCCGCGCTCCACTCTCAGTCTCTCAGTCTCTCATCAGCGCCGGGGTAAAGCTGCATCTCTTTATTTTTCCTCCGCTCTCCCACACACACACACACGCACGCACACACACACACACACACACACACACACTTTCGCAGTTTTTTGGAATTGGCTCTCGATTCTCTCTCATCATCGCAGGACGAGTCGAAGGCGATCGGTGGCGAAGGCGAGGAGGAGGGGAGTAGGTGGGGGGGTCTTCGTTGACTTCCTCCGACTACACTTCCGGGCGCCATGCTGCCCTGGCGACGGAGCAAGTTTGTTCTGGTGGAGGATGAGTCCAAGAGCAAAGCCAAGAGCCTGGGTGGCGCGGGGGGGCTCACCTACCACTCCATCCTCAGCTCCCTGCTGCGCTCCTGCCCCGACCTGCTGCCCGACCTGCCCCCCCTGGACTGGCTGGGCGGCCTCTTCCAGACCAAGCGGCAGAAGGTGGAACTGAACAAGGAGGAGCCTGTGTACAACGTGCGCTACCTGGGCAGCGTGGTCACCATCGCAGCCAAAGGCGAGGGCTGCACCCAGGAGGCGGTGGCCAAGATCTGGACGCGGAGCAACTACGGCGAGCAGAGCCTGAAGATGCGGCTGACGGTGGGGCCGCAGGGCCTCCGCATGAGCCCTGCCGACCATAAGAAGAAGAAGAAGAAGCTGTGTGCTCACCTGTACTCACTGCACCGCATCACCTGCTGTGCCGCCGACCCCTTCCGGCCCAAGATCCTGGCCTGGGTGTACCGGCACCAGGTGAAGAACATGGCGGTGGTGCTTCGCTGCCACGCCGTGCTGTTCAGCCGCTCGGAGAAGGCCCGCGGCGTCGCACGCAGCCTGGAGTGCCACGCCGCCGCCACCTTCAGCGAGTTCAAGCGGCTGAAGCGGCAGAGTGACTTCCGCCACCGGCAGCAGCAGCTGCTGGGCGGCAAGGAGGGGGCCGCCGCCGTGCCCCTGATGCCCCTGCGCAGGCTGCTGAACGGGCAGTGCCACTACAGGCCTCCCACCGCTGACACCCCCACCACCACCGGAGGCAGCACCGTCCGCCTCTCCCCATCACGGAGGAGGAGGAGGAGGGGGAGGATGAAGACCAGGACCAAAGGGACGAGGAGGAGGAGGACGAGGAGGAGGAGGAGGTGGAGGAGGACACGAGGGAATGCCGGGAATGCCGGGAGAAGCAGAGGGTTCTGACCACCAGCACGGATCCCACGCAGCTGCTGTCGGAGCTGGCGCTGGGTGACATCGCCGCGCTGCAGGAGTGCCGGATCAACTTTGTCAACGACCGCAACAACAACACCTTCACCTTCATCACATCCCTGGTGTGAGCAAGCAGCCAGAAGGAATGCGAAAAACACACACACACACACACACACACACACATTCCTCTCCTCTTTTGCTCCTTCCTCTTGGCTCTCCTGGCATTTCACCGGGAGTTCCGCCCCACCACACCGCGATCATCCCCATCATGTGAAGTGGGTTTACCGGGAAACTTTCTCCTGTACCGGGCAAGCAAGCGAGCAACGAAAGGAGGGAGATAAACAAACACACACACACACATCACAGACACACACCATCTCTGTTTTGGGGGCTGCTGTCGTGTTGCTGGACCGATGGGCACGGCGTGGCGTTTACAACGATGCGTGACGATGGGTGATGTGTGAAGGCGGGCAGCACAATGACAAACAGCCCGCGAGCGTTACCACGACGACACCTATGTGTTGTGTACAGCCTCTCGCGCATCGATCTGCACCCTCGAGCGGGGGGACACACACACACTGTGTTTCCTTTTGTGAGTATTGAACAGAGTACATGCAGTAGGTAAGCAAGGGCCAGCAGGGACACGGGTTACGGACGGAGTCGTAACATCTTCGACATCAGGGAGGTTGTTTGTAAATGCGAATGATTTTTTTCTCGTGTGGTTTCTTTTCTAAACGATGTACGTAGTCAGTGTTGTTGTTGTTGTTGTCGTCGTCGTCGTTGATCACGGTTGACCTTCTTTCGATGAATCCAATCAAGAAAGCACATTGGATAGGGTCATACTATTAACCGGATTAGGCTATAACTTAGGAAGCAAGCCATTGGTCTGACATGTTTATTGCCATCATTTGTTGGAGTCCTCCTTGTTATTAAAGCATGAGAGGCCAGCATCTACCTTCAGTGCTGTCCATGCTGGCTTTTTTTATTTTGTTTTTACATGTACTATCTATTATATTTGATATTTGGCTCTCAAAAACTAAACACTGTGATTCGTTTTATGACCAGACCAGACTACTCAAATGCAGCAACCTCGTTTTTTGTGCATTCAGTCATTTATTTATTTATTTGTAGTTTATTTTTGGCTGCAAAAATATCAAAATTGACCAAAAGAGCATCATCTCTCTGTTGGCTCCCATCTGTTATCAATTTTCTGTTTTTCAAATTTAAGCCCTTGCAAAAATGCTGAGGAATTCTTCCAATTTAATAGAAGCCAATGTTTTTAATATGACTTGTTACTAGTTACATGTTGATGCAACGGTTTAAAGATGCATTGTGGTTGCAATGAGACAAATCTATTTGAATATATATCTTTTCTATGACGTGGGATAAATAAATACGACATTGACTTCAATCTTTGCATCTTTTGTTGACATGCATTCTGGTTTGCAGACTGACAAATAGAATAATAGTCCACACTTCTCAGGCCAACAATAAGTCATTGCAGGTCATTACAAATTCCTTTTTTCCCTCCTCCAAGATAGCTTATCTTACCACCAGAGAATGTAGATGAATTGTTTGTGTGTGCCACGTCGGGGAGCTCTGCGGCGTCTGACGGAGGAGGTGATGGATACATTTCTTCCCAGCCTCGGTATTGGCCTCTCAGCCCTTTTTACGCAACAGAACAGCCATTAATCAGCAGGGGCCCCAGCCCAGGAACCAGACAGAAATCACTGCCTTGGCTCGGGGCCTTTCGGCGGGCTGTTTCTTACACAACCCGGCTGATTTAAAACCTGGACGGGAACCAAAGACGTTGACGCGACGGCAACCAATCGACGGATGGCAGGGGGCCGTGTGACTCACAATGGTATGCGCCTGGTTTCTGTGAAGCGATGGAGTACGTGTATGTATGGCAGTGGGTCAGACGTATACGGAATTACCTCTCTGCCTTTTCCCTTGGAAAAATCTCTCATTTCACATTTTCCCCCATTTCCTTTCCATCTCATCGTATCTCATCTTAGTAAGAAGTAAGACTGGGTAAATGCTGAATATGTCACAAACAAAGACGCATTGCTGTCGATGAGGCAGAGCACAAAGTCAGTGCAATTTACGGAGGGTGAAATCGCTGAGGTAGATTGGTCCCCCGGGGGGGAAACTTCCAAGTGGAACCCTTCCGATCAATACCTTCCTTCCCCCCTTGACATAAACTACTGGTGAAAAGAACCATGTTTGGAGACGTCCCTCAACAGATCACCAAAGGATTCTCATTTCTGCTCCTGCCCATAAGTCCATCCAACCATCACACAGCACCAGCAGCTCTGTCTAGTCTACACAACAGCCACACAGCCAAGCCCCCCATGGTAAAGTCATCACACCCTGTCTTTAAACGGCGTCCACGAGATACACACACACACACACACACACACACACACACACACACACACACACACACACACACACACACGCACACACACACACACGCACACACACACACACACACACGCACAACACACAACAACAAAAACAGCCTTTTGCCAATTATTTCTGCCTGAGCAGGAGAAACGAAAGACGAAAAAACGTGACACGTTTGAGGACACATTTTCTGCTGCTCCGTCATCTTTCCGGACGGCCATAGAGATAGATGGATGGAGAATAGAGAATAGCTACTTTGGTGCCAAATGAACGCCGTTGCCGAACACATTAGGTGCTGCTGCTGCTGCTGCTGCTGGGCGCTTGCGGGGGGGGTTAATGGTCCGAGACGGAGTGAGGGAGGGAGAGAGGGAGGGATGGAGGGAGAGAGGGTGGGAGGGAGGGAGGGAGGGAGGGAGGGAGGGAGGGAGGGAGGGATGGAATCAACAACAGGAAGTCATTTCCAGTCCTGTCAATCTTTCAGAAGCAGCTGAGGTGAGGCATTATTGTACGAGACGTGCTTCAAGGTGTCAGCTCGCCTATTAGGTAGATTAAGAATGTAAGACATCACCTCAGAGAGAGACCAACTGTGTCAGCTCTCTCTCTGAATGCATCCTTATTTGGAGTTCCTGTGCGTTTGGGCTTACTCGCTTGCTCACTCACTGTTTTTCATTCACTCACTGCTTTTCATTCACTTCCTCACTCACTCACTCACTCACTGTTTCACTCACTGCTTCTCACTCACTCACACACTGCTGTTCACTGTTTTTCACTCACTCACTGTCACTGCTTTTCACTCACTCACTGCTGTTCACTGCTTTTCACTCACTCTCACTGCTTTTCACTCACTCTCACTGCTTTACTCACTCACTCACTGCCTTTTTCACTCACTTGCTTTTCACTCACTCTGTTCACTGCTTTTCACTCACTCACTGCTTTTCACTCACTCACTCATTCACTGCTTTTCAGTCACTCACTCACTCTCACTGTTTTCCACTCGGTTCACTGGCATCACTGTGTGTTATCATGAGTCAGTGTGAGTGCTGAGTGCTGGTGAGTGAGTGGCTGTATTTTCCCAGATGTCTCCTCCACTGGCTGCTGATCACCGAGGGCAAATCTGAACAGTTTGACAACCGCCTCCAGGAATATTGATGTGGGCTCCTAAAGCCCGGCAGACACACACACACACACACATACTCATATCCTGTATATACACACACAGACACACACACACACACACACACACACACAACACACACACACACACACACACACACACACACACACACACACACACACCATACACACACACACACACACACACACCACACACACACACACACACATACCACACACACACACACACACACACACACACACACACACACACACACACACACACACATACTCACACACACACATCGACACACACACACAATCCCACACGCTGCGGTGCTAATTATCGCCACTATTCAGCGGCTGTCTGCTAGCAGCGGCGGGGCCACACCGGGAGGACTCCATCACCGCCGTCTGTCTGGCGGGCTCCTTGTCTCACGCACAGCGGCGACAACAGCCCTTACCTGGCCGTTACCACGGAGACAAGCGCCATTATCACGCGGAGCACCTGGCACTTCCTCCGCACCCAGGTGAAGAACATCTTGTCGGACGAGGTATACGAAAAGAAAAACGCTCCACACTCGAACGAATGCCTCGATGTGAACTGAACCGGAAAGCTAAAAAGAAAGTTGAAGATTTGCATTGGACACAACAGCATGCTACTCCTTAGAGAGGAGGAGGGAGGAGGAGCAAGAGTTGGAGCAGCCAGCCCCGCGCTCCACTCTCAGTCTCTCAGTCTCTCATCAGCGCCGGGGTAAAGCTGCATCTCTTTATTTTTCCTCCGCTCTCCCACACACACACACACGCACGCACACACACACACACACACACACTTTCGCAGTTTTTTGGAATTGGCTCTCGATTCTCTCGATCATCGCAGGACGAGTCGTAGGCGATCGGTGGCGGAGGAGGAAGGGAGTAGGTGGGGGGGTCTTCGTTGACTTCCTCCGACTACACTTCCGGGCGCCATGCTGCCCTGGCGACGGAGCAAGTTTGTTCTGGTGGAGGATGAGTCCAAGAGCAAAGCCAAGAGCCTGGGTGGCGCGGGGGGGCTCACCTACCACTCCATCCTCAGCTCCCTGCTGCGCTCCTGCCCCGACCTGCTGCCCGACCTGCCCCCCCTGGACTGGCTGGGCGGCCTCTTCCAGACCAAGCGGCAGAAGGTGGAACTGAACAAGGAGGAGCCTGTGTACAACGTGCGCTACCTGGGCAGCGTGGTCACCATCGCAGCCAAAGGCGAGGGCTGCACCCAGGAGGCGGTGGCCAAGATCTGGACGCGGAGCAACTACGGCGAGCAGAGCCTGAAGATGCGGCTGACGGTGGGGCCGCAGGGCCTCCGCATGAGCCCTGCCGACCATAAGAAGAAGAAGAAGAAGCTGTGTGCTCACCTGTACTCACTGCACCGCATCACCTGCTGTGCCGCCGACCCCTTCCGGCCCAAGATCCTGGCCTGGGTGTACCGGCACCAGGTGAAGAACATGGCGGTGGTGCTTCGCTGCCACGCCGTGCTGTTCAGCCGCTCGGAGAAGGCCCGCGGCGTCGCACGCAGCCTGGAGTGCCACGCCGCCGCCACCTTCAGCGAGTTCAAGCGGCTGAAGCGGCAGAGTGACTTCCGCCACCGGCAGCAGCAGCTGCTGGGCGGCAAGGAGGGGGCCGCCGCCGTGCCCCTGATGCCCCTGCGCAGGCTGCTGAACGGGCAGTGCCACTACAGGCCTCCCACCGCTGACACCCCCACCACCACTGGAGGCAGCACCGTCCGCCTCTCCCCCATCACGGAGGAGGAGGAAGACGGGGAGGATGAAGACCAGGACCAAAGGGACGAGGAGGAGGAGGACGAGGAGGAGGAGGAGGTGGAGGAGGACACGAGGGAATGCCAGGAACGCCGGGAGAAGCAGAGGGTTCTGACCACCAGCACTGATCCCACGCAGCTGCTGTCGGAGCTGGCGCTGGGTGACATCGCCGCGCTGCAGGAGTGCCGGATCAACTTTGTCAACGACCGCAACAACAACACCTTCACCTTCATCACATCCCTGGTGTGAGCAAGCAGCCAGAAGGAATGCGAAAAACACACACACACACACACACACACACACACATTCCTCTCCTCTTTTGCTCCTTCCTCTTGGCTCTCCTGGCATTTCACCGGGAGTTCCGCCCCACCACACCGCGATCATCCACATCATGTGAAGTGGGTTTACCGGGAAACTTTCTCCTGTTACCGGGCAAGCAAGCGAGCGAAGAAAGGAGGGAGATAAACAAACACACACACACACATCACAGACACACACCATCTCTGTTTTGGGGGCTGCTGTCGTGTTGCTGGACCGATGGGCACGGCGTGGCGTTTACAACGATGCGTGACGATGGGTGATGTGTGAAGGCGGCAGCACAATGACAAACAGCCCGCGAGCGTTACCACGACGACACCTATGTGTTGTGTACAGCCTCTCGCGCATCGATCTGCACCCTCGAGCGGGGGGGGACACACACACTGTGTTTCCTTTTGTGAGTATGAACAGAGTACATGCAGTAGGTAAGCAAGGGCGAGCAGGGACACGGGTTACGGACGGAGTCGTAACATCTTCGACATCAGGGAGGTTGTTTGTAAAAGGCGTGATTTTTTTCTCGTGTGTTTCTTTTCTAAACGATGTACGTAGTCAGTGTTGTTGTTGTTGTTGTCGTCGTCGTCGTTGATCACGGTTGACCTTCTTTCGATGAATCCAATCAAGAAAGCACATTGGATAGGGTCATACTATTAACCGGATTAGGCTATAACTTAGGAAGCAAGCCATTGGTCTGACATGTTTATTGCCATCATTTGTTGGAGTCCTCCTTGTTATTAAAGCATGAGAGGCCAGCATCTACCTTCAGTGCTGTCCATGCTGGCTTTTTTTTTTTTTTTTTACATGTACTATCTATTATATTTGATATTTGGCTCTCAAAAACTAAACACTGTGATTCGTTTTATGACCAGACCAGACTACTCAAATGCAGCAACCTCGTTTTTTGTGCATTCATTCATTTATTTATTTATTTGTAGTTTATTTTTGGCTGCAAAAATATCTAAATTGACCAAAAGAGCATCATCTCTCTGTTGGCTCCCATCTGTTATAAATTTTCTGTTTTTCAAATTTAAGCCCTTGCAAAAATGCTGAGGAATTCTTCCAATTTAATAGAAGCCAATGTTTTTAATATGACTTGTTACTAGTTACATGTTGATGCAACGGTTTAAAGATGCATTGTGGTTGCAATGAGACAAATCTATTTGAATATATATCTTTTCTATGACGTGGGATAAATAAATACGACATTGACTTCAATCTTTGCATCTTTTGTTGACATGCATTCTGGTTTGCAGACCGACAAATAGAAAAATAATAGTCCACACTTCTCAGGCCAACAACAGGTCATTGCAGGTCATTACAAATTCCTTTTTTCCCTCCTCCAAGATAGCTTATCTTACCACCAGAGAATGTAGATGAATTGTTTGTATGCGCCACGTCGGGGAGCTCTGCTGCGTCTGACGGAGGAGGTGATGGATACATTTCTTCCCAGCCTCGGTATTGGCCTCTCAGCCCTTTTTACGCAACAGAACAGCCATTAATCAGCAGGGGCCCCAGCCCAGGAACCAGACAGAAATCACTGCCTTGGCTCGGGGCCTTTCGGCGGGCTGTTTCTTACACAACCCGGCTGATTTAAAACCTGGACGGGAACCAAAGACGTTGACGCGACGGCAACCAATCGACGGATGGCAGGGGGCCGTGTGACTCACAATGGTATGCGCCTGGTTTCTGTGAAGCGATGGAGTACGTGTATGTATGGCAGTGGGTCAGACGTATACGGAATTACCTCTCTGCCTTTTCCCTTGGAAAAATCTCTCATTTCACATTTTCCCCCATTTCCTTTCCATCTCATCGTTTCTCATCTTAGTAAGAAGTAAAAATGCTGAATATGTCACAAACAAAGACGCATTGCTGTCGATGTGGCAGAGCACAAAGTCAGTGCAATTTACGGAGGGTGAAATCGCTGAGGTAGATTGGTCCCCCGGGGGGGAAACTTCCAAGTGGAACCCTTCCGATCAATACCTTCCTTCCCCCCCTTGACATAAACTACTGGTGAAAAGAACCATGTTTGGAGACGTCCCTCAACAGATCACCAAAGGATTCTCATTTCTGCTCCTGCCCATAAGTCCATCCAACCATCACACAGCACCAGCAGCTCTGTCTAGTCTACACAACAGCCACACAGCCAAGCCCCCCATGGTAAAGTCATCACACCCTGTCTTTAAACGGCGTCCACGAGATACACACACACACACACACACACGCACACACACGCACACACACACACACACACACACACACACACACACACACACACACACACACACACACACAGACCTCCTTCATCATAAACACACTCTCATGCATCAAACCGAACCCTCGACAAGATTAACAAAACTCCTGTCCACGCGCTGTGAGTCACGGTGGCTGTTTTGCGGCAGGGCATTGTATCCCACTGCAGAGCAAACATTATGGTAATGTCGAGAGAGAGAGAGAGAGAGAGAGAGAGAGAGAGAGAGAGAGAGAGAGAGAGAGAGAGAGAGAGAGAGAGAGAGAAAGAGAGAGAGAGGCTTAACCGAGGCACCCGGCAAACAGGATTTTATGTAAACATGGTTTTCCGTCAGCCAAGCGGAGAGGAGAAGCAGGACTGGCAGATGGCAGCGACAAGGTGCGCTGCACGCTCGTTCGCCCATTGCCCCTGTTGCCTTCCAGGATAAGCAGGGATCATGGCCAGCTCCCCGTGGCCTGGGCTGTACCCCGGCCCAGACCCTGGCCCGCACCATGGCCCGTACCCCGGCCTGTACCCTGGCCCGTACCCTGGCCCGTACCCTGGGCCATATCCTGGGCTGTACCCTAGCCCACACCCTGGCCCGCACCCTGGACCGTACCCCGGCCGTACCTACTCCTTAGAGAGTGCAAAGCCGAACGCCGGCCCAGGATGGATGCATCAATCTCAGAACCACAGCTGTCATCTCCAAACTGCTTTATCTTTTCCCTCCTTTGTTCGAGATGACAAGCATAGCGACAAATTAAAATATGTATTCAAATAGGAGGCACGAGATCAGAGATGAGATATCAGTCTGTTGTCGGATGACGTTCGAGTGCACCGCAGGGTTTCACGCGTTTAACTTACGAAAACACTGCAATTTACGAGAATGGAAGTTGAGACGGCGAGGGGCGGTTGGTGGGGGACGGGGAGGGGCGGTTGGTGGGGGTCGGGGGGGCGTGTCTACCTGATAAGTTGTCAGCTTTGTCAGCCACCGGATAAAACGGATGACCCAGAAGGGGAGCTGTCACCTACTTTACATATCTGAAGTGTGCTATACTACAGTGTGCGTATTTAATATTCTCTCTTAACGTCCCTCCATCCGTCAGTGTCAGTGTCTATAGGCTCCGCGTCTCCACAACGAGAATAAAACATGACAGTCGAGCGAGGAGAAGGCGTCGGTGTCTGAAATGAAAACGGCTCATCAATTGAGGTGTGAATCGGACGAAAAAAATAATAAAAAACCTCTCAGACTCGCTTGTCGGCGTTGACGTGAAGAGGTTCTGACGGCCGTCTCTGGTCTCCGCAAGCGGCCCTCCTACCTTTGTCTCCCGCCGCCGTCAAGTTCCTCTGACCTTTGATCGTCCAAGACCGTTTTCTCTCTGTTCTCCTGCTGTTCCAGGCCCCTGGACCCCCTGGGACCCCCTCCTCCCTCTGTGTGCTACCAAGCTAACAAAAGGCTAACAGCTTGCTCCCGAGAGAGAGGGTGAATCCGACCACGGCTAATGAAATCATATGACAAAAAAAAACGGCTGCGCTCAACCCTTGCATAACACCCATCATTGTTGTGTTATGTCGTGTCATGTCAGTGGGGGGGCTGGCCTTGGAACGCCACTGGAGGAGCTAATGTCGAGCAGCAATCGCTGAATGACTGTTGGTGTACACTCAGGCGTCCCGATAGTACAGCAGAACACGAACAATCTGCCAATCTGTAGAAAAAAGACTTTTCCATCGTGTTTCTGTGTCATGCCTGCAGTCCCGCCCCGTGTAATTACTAGGCTGGATCTGTGTGTGTGTGTGTGTGTGTGTGTGTGTGTGTGTGTGTGTGTGTGTGTGTGTGTGTTGTTGTGTAGCGAAGCCATCGCAGACACGTACTGTAGACTGTAGGGGCAGATTTGCACTTAGACACCCTTGAATGACCTTCCAGCCCCAGCCCGTATCTCCCCCCCCCCCCGGCCCAATGAAACTGTCACCGATGTTTACCTGACTGCAGACCCAGAGCTCACCACGCCCCCCTCACCCCTATCAGCCCAGCAGCAGTAAGGTTACGTAACAGCAGCCAGAGCAGCAGCGCATGCTATCCAATATTTAGTTGGCTGACATTGGGG
>PIJE02001983.1:9477-31977 GCA_002895965.2 Coryphaenoides rupestris | reverse complement strand
AAGCAGTATCCCTTGTGTGCGGCCCCCGAGTGTCTCCTCTCTCGCCCTCTGAAAGAGAATTGTGAATTATTGTTCACAACTCATATTATTATTATACCCTGGCAGGGTCCTGGCACGCCACCACCAACCACTATTGCAGAGCAAATTGAATTCGCAGCATAGACCCGATGGAAGTAGTGAGGCCAGTGTGCGTGTGTGTGTGTGTGTCTGCGCGTGTGTGTGTGTGTGTGTGCCGGTGCGTGCATGTGTGAGTGTGTGCGTGTGTGTGTGTGTCTGCGTGTGTGTGTGTGTGTGTGCCGGTGCGTGCATGTGTGAGTGTGTGTGAGTGTGTGTGTGTCTGCGTGTGTGTGTGTGTGTGTGCCGGTGCGTGCATGTGTGAGTGTGTGTGTGTGTGTGTGTCTGCGCGTGTGTGTGTGTGCCAGTGCGTGCATGTGTGAGTGTGTGTGAGTGTGTGTGTGTGTCTGCGTGTGTGTGTGTGTGTGCGTGTGTGTGTGTGTGTGAGTGTGTGTGGGGGGGGGGGGGGGGGGAGGTGATGGGAACCTTTTAAAAAGAGATTGCCTCGTGGCAGCACGGAGGGGGAGGGAGGGGAAGGGGAGGGGAGGGGAGGGGGGAACATCACCAGAAGAAGAGGGCCCCTAACCTCCTCCAACCCCCTGCCACCACCCCACTCCTGGCTTCATCATCTGGCGATAATGGCCTCTGCATGTATACAGCGAGTGTAAACCTGCTCCACCCTTCTCTACTGGGGAGAATGCTGGAGTTTGCCCACCTGCCCATGCCGGCCTGTCATCTGCAAACTCTCTGCCCCCCCCCCCCCACCACCTTCCAGTAAGAAGCACTCCTCCAGCCTCTTTCCTCCTCTCTCTCTTCCTCGTCTCACTCTCTCTTCTCCCTTTGATTCTCCTTTGGCCCCGCCGCGCGCGTGCGCGAGGTACCACATGAGGCCGGTATCAGGGCGCGAGCAGCTTAGCAGCACTTCCACGGGCCCGACCCTAATCCCCTCCGCGAAGTTTCGACAATGGAGGCTGTCAACCGAGGCTGGGGGATGCCAAGTTACTCTCAGGAGTAAAAACCTGCTCCCGGCAGAGCCCTCTCTCTCTCTCTCTCTAACTCCCTCTCTCTCTGCTTCTCTCTCGTGTACCATACTCTCTCTCTCTATCTCTGCCCCTGCTCACACTCTCTTGATACATACCTCTCCTCTGCCCTCTATCCATCTCCCCTTCTCTTTCTCTCTCTCTTCTCTTCTCTCTCGCTCTCTGCCCTGCTCACACTCTATTCGAACATACTCTCTCTGCCTCGTATTCCATCTCCCGTCTCTCTCTCTCCTCTCCTCTCCTCTATCTCTGCCTGCTCATCACTCTCTCGAACATACTCTCTCTGCCTCTATCCATCTCCTTCCTCTCTCTGCTCTCTCTCTCTGCTCTCTCGATCTCTCTGTCTCTCCTCTTTCGCTCTCTGCCCGCGATCTTCACTCTCTCTACCATACTCTCTCTGTCCCTATCCATCACCCACCTCTCTCTCTCCTCTCCCCCCCCTCTCTCTCCTTTCTCCAACTCTCTCTCTCTTCTCTAACTCTCTCTCTCTCTCTCTCCCTCTGTGGAGCTGGTGGTAGAGCAGCAGCCACAATGAAATAAAAGCATATGCGATCTTGCAATGTGTCACATACTGCAGTATTGCAATAAAGTCTCCCTACTTTGGCCTCTGGAGATGTATTTGACCAATGACCAGTACGATTACTCTAGCATGCATCTTTTTCCCTGAAACTGCCCAAGAGAAAGATCTCCCCCCCCCCCCAAGATGTATAGGCTTATGAAGGTTTTGTTTGTCTGGATTGGGAAAGCCACTGTGACATGAAGGAGAGAGATACTAGGCCCTTCGGATCGCACGGCAATTTGGATTTGCTCGAGCTGAACAGTTCCTCGCATGTAAGCGTATATCACAGCCTCCCACGCTCCCACAGCCGGGAGCATGACACTCTCTCATCGATAGCAGCCCGCTCATAAATAGTTCAACATGTGCCGCCGCCCCTGCCAATGCTGGTCCTCGGATCGTTAGTGGCCCGGACTGTGCCTGTGAAAAAATGACAAATTTGACTGTCACAGCCCCCCCCCCCCAAATAAAGGGCCGTCGTATACGCTGGCATCAGTGAGGAACCGAAGAGAGACGTGATGTGTGTCTGTCTTCACAACGGATCCTTCGTCACGGCGTCTTGGAGGCTCTTAAGCTCTCCGGTTCTATGAACCGGGCAAAGAATGTTTAAGTGGTCAATGGGGATGGTTCACTCCTTCCTATTAGTGTCAGTGGCACCAAGGACAAGGATGGATTGCCAAGTGATTAAAAAAAGGGTGTCATACTGTAGCAATGTATAATGCCACAATGCCACGTTGCGTGGCTTAAGCCAGGCATACACTGTACGATTTTTGAAGTCGTGTGTGGGTCGTGCTTTTCATTCCAGACCCCTCGGGGAAGGCAGAGAGGTACAGGTGAGTTTTAAGATCAGATTTAAAAACAGCGAGTGAGTCTGAGGCCCTAATTGTTCCTGGGGGCTGATTCCACAAACGTGGCCCCAGTACAGTTTATGGCCTTGAGTTCACCTCTGAAGCAAATACTGATTGTGGTTGTCTGTGCAAAGGCCCATCAGCACGTTTAAGTTTGAATGTCGACACCACTTTTCAGAGTTTTCAGAGCTGTAGTTGTGCTTTATTGAGTCTGTTTTGTAACTGTGGGAGTGTGTGTGGTTGGTGGCTCGCTAGCTTAATTGGGCAAGGTAAGGCCAATTAAGACAACCAGCCACCAAACACAAACACACTTCTCTTTTGTTTGTTGGTTTGGGTGTCACTTACCTTAATAAACTAGAACTAGTGAGAAGGAATTCAGATTGTATCAAAGAAATTGCAGGCTCACATCTAAATGACTTCATCCAGCTTCAAGTCAGAACAATAAAGAAGGCCCAGTCAATCAATCCCTGCTGACCCTAGTGACCCTTTGTCCAGTGAGTTCAGGTCTGCTTCCATCTGGTCCCTTCTGCTAACGGCCTCTAAATTAGCCTCATTTGATTGATGTCTTCAGTGTTAATTGTTTGTGTGTTGCTTGGTGTGTGACTCTTTATGATTGTAACACTGGCTGACTGTGCAAGTAATTGCCCCTCAGCGATCATAAAGATTAACTTACCTTACTTGACCATACCTTAACGGCATAGCCAGCAGAGGCCGTCGCCGTAGATTGGCGCCCGGCTTTGTCTTTGCTGCTACTTCTTCTGGTTCATTTATGATAGATGAGGGGGTTTGCATGTACATGTTGTATGCTATCATCTCCACATTAAAGATAATGTGATGTCACTGAAAAGAGTGAATTTGGCCAAAGACCTTCAGAATCACGGACACGGCTCCATGAAGGCATGGAGCACCCCGCGGCGTATCGCCAGTGTGGCAATTTCAAGGGCGTACGGTAAACTCCAGACTTCCAGTCTTCCTATCGTATGCCTCCTCCTCCAGCACCTGCCGGGCCGAGGGCCAGGGAAGACCTTGAGAGTGGCTCCGTCTGTCCATCAGCAGCACATGCAGCACATACTGTATACTGTAGAACATATGGAACGTATGGAATAGCATTAGGAAGCAGCGACCCGTGGAATATCAATGTTATCTATGCGCAAGCTACAGATTCATTTGGTTCACAATTTGCATTCTTCAGCGAATGTATACATGAATCCTTGAAGTGTTGCTGTTTGATATATTCATTGCTTTCACAAAGAGACATTGGTTTATTTATTAATGTTTTACCTTAAAAAAACATTTTGAGTTGTGGATGTATTAATCTTGTGGGCCAGTAACTTTCCACTCTGCTGTTTGGCCTACGTGACTAGTTAGCTGTTTGGCCTACGTGACTAGTTAGCTGTTTGGCCTACGTGACTAGTTAGCTGTTTGGCCTACGTGACTAGTTAGCTGTTTGGCCTACGTGACTAGTTAGCTGTTTGGCCTACGTGACTAGTTAGCTATTTGGCCTACGTGACTAGTTAGCTTTTTGGCCTACGTGACTAGTTAGCTGTTTGGCCTACGTGACTAGTTAGCTGTTTGGCCTACGTGACTAGTTAGCTGTTTGGCCTACGTGACTAGTTAGCTGTTTGGCCTACGTGACTAGTTAGCTGTTTGGCCTACGTGACTAGTTAGCTGTTTGGCCTACGTGACTAGTTAGCTATTTGACCTACGTGACTAGTTAGCTGTTTGGCCTACGTGACTAGTTAGCTATTTGGCCTACGTGACTAGTTAGCTGTTTGGCCTACGTGACTAGTTAGCTGTTTGGCCTACGTGACTAGTTAGCTGTTTGGCCTACGTGACTAGTTAGCTATTTGACCTACGTGACTAGTTAGCTGTTTGGCCTACGTGACTAGTTAGCTATTTTGACCTACGTGACTAGTTAGCTGTTTGGCCTACGTGACTAGTTAGCTGTTTGGCCTACGTGACTAGTTAGCTGTTTGGCCTACGTGACTAGTTAGCTGTTTGGCCTACGTGACTAGTTAGCTTTTTGGCCTACGTGACTAGTTAGCTTCACTCTTATCTGTTGGCCCTGGGAGGCCTCTGAGATGCACTCGCTGGTGTTGTCGTCGTCGAACGTGGGAACGTGTTGCCTCTTTTGTCTGTCTGGGGGGTGTGGACGGAAGGGTCTCCATGTAAGGCCTTGCTGTCCCTGCTCCCTGGATGGCCGTCTGGGAGGCGGGGGTGCGGGAGCGTCTCCACGTCCGCTTCGCAAGATGATTTGTTGTGTCTACATGTAAATGCTCCTCTGTTCTTCCCATCCCATAATGTATATATGCTCTATGTATCTGAATAAACTTTGAATCATTCCTGGTGATACTGCCTTGTGTCACATTGATTCCCGAGCTTGCTGCTTTGCTGCAGACAATCCAGAACCTGAACCTGAACCAGAACCCGAACTCCAGCCACAGTAGATGACCACTCGGAACTGCGCATAAGAAACATTTAAAAAACGTCTTCAAAAAATACAAAAATATGTCATTTTTATTTTTGTAAATATATGTGCCGTTTTGTAGCGCGACGAAGCAGAAATCGGCCGGACACGAAACACTGCTCCGCTCGACATGACAGAGGGAGCGCTTAGCCTAGTTAGCAGAATATAGATGATGATGTTGTGTGGGTGGATGAGTAATCGCTCGCTCGTCCCTCCACACACAGATAAGCAGCGCAGTGGTGCTGCTGCTGGGCTCCAGATAGTGTGCCATTTGCCCTGCGTGCGTTCAGGCCTGCTGAACCCAGATGCCCATGTGGTCTCGCTAGGCCAGGCTGCCGCCGTTTTTCCCTGCGCCGCTGTTAGTATCTCATTGAGACGCAGGGGCGAAGTCTAAATGAAGTGATCACCATTGATTCAAACTCACGCACACACACGCACCAGCAGCATGAGGCATCATCATCAGTCCACGCATGGCCATGGCATTTATAGTCGCCGTTCCGCCGTAACGTTGGTGTGGGGGCGAGCAGTTCACGCTTCCTCAGTGTGGAGATTAAATGTTTCAGAGACACTTTTGGTTCCCGCGGTCTCACGCATGGCAACTACAAATAATGTTTATTAGAAGAGTTTTGCAGAGTCCATATTGCTGCAAAGGGTCTGTAAAGGTGTGTCTTTCGATGTGAGCATAACATTTGAATTATGGATGTGTTCCCATGTATCCATCTATCAGTTCCGTCCATCCAGCCATATGGCTAGGGAACCTGAGGCCCACCGTCTCCAGGGTGGGTGTGGTGGTCACCCTGTGCAGACGCGTACTCATGCCTCTAGGGGGAGGCAGGTGAGGAAGAGGAGATGGCCCAGGTACTCCTCATCAAAGAGAGGGGTGGGGGAGGGGGGGGGGGGGGGGGCACCAGCACCCTCATCTGCAATGAGGCCAACCTCAAACTGGCTCTGAGCGCCGAAGAGCTACAGCCTCTGATAAGCCTCTGAGATGGTGTGTGTGTGTGTGTGTGTGTGACTGTGTTACTGTGTATATGTGTATTAGTGTGTGTGTTTGTGTGAGACTGTGTTGGTGTGTCTGTGTGTGTGTGTGTGTGTGTGTGTGTGTGTGTGTGTGTTTGTGCGTGCATGCGTGCATGTGTGCATGTATGTGTGCATGTATGTGTGCATGTATGTGCATGTGTGTGTGCGTGTATGTGCATGCATGTGTGCGTGTATGTGCATGTGTGTGTTGTCTCAGGCATGGCGGACCTCTGCAGGTGCTTCCTGATAGCAACCAGACCGGGTGATGACCGGGGATTCAGGATGAAAGCTAAAAGTTAAAAGAATAGATTTTATTTCTTTCTGGGATCTGATGCCGGGGTACATTCGCAAAGCTAGCATTTTTGTATTTTGCAATGAATTTTTTTGTTGTTCGTCGTTTTTTCTGTTTCCAATCCACCCAGCGGGGAAACTCCGGCTGTACTAATGGTTTATTCAACAAGGATGCTCCCGTAGTCCTGTATTTATCAGCAGAACCGGCGCGAGAAGAAGCAACGATTCTTCTTTTAGTGAAAGTAAGAGAGCAATGAATAATAATGGCTGATAAACACAATGAAAACCATTGAGGTTCGTTGGAATGAATAACACACAAAATAGCACTTAGCTTGAACGTGATGTATTTTAGTTAGGCTGCACTGAAGGGAATCCTACTTTCATGGAGGGTCACTTTGGATTTCATGAATGTCAAACAGATCATTTCTACAATATACTACAGGTAGACAACACATCAAACTTTGTTTCATCACCCCGTCTGATGGTTGAAACATAACGCAATCTGAGATGAAAATAAATGATGAAACATATAAAACTGAACATGCTTGATGCTCTTTAAATTTCAACTTGATAATTATGGGTGGGGGGGGGGTTGGGAAGTAAAGATAAAAAAGAAAAACAAGATGGCGGCATGGTTTCCTATGGGTTCATCTTGGATTCAGAAGTTCGACAATGTCGACAATTGTTTCTGCTTGTCTCCCCACCTGCTATGGGAAAAGTTTCGTTCACCAGTGCTGGCTGAGTTTGCGTTCGCTGTTGTCCAAGGAGGGGCACAGCCAATGGGAAGACAATGCTATCGTTTTAGGATCTGGATCAACCAATTCTGGATAACGGTCAGCCGTATCTCGTTAGCTGTGGTTCCGCCAATCAGGTTGTTTCCAATAGAGACCCATTCTTTGTAACCTGTGTCTACATAACCCCGCCCCCAGCAACGTGATTGGTCGAAAATACATTTGACGGAAAATGGAAAATTAAACACCTCTGTGTGCGTGTTTGGTGGCTGGACTGGCTTAATTGGCCTCACCTGGCCCAGTTACAGTCTGGGGGGGTGGGGCTACATCCTCACCTGGCCCAGTTAGAGTCTGGGGGGTGGGGCTACATCCTCACCTGGCCCAGTTAGAGTCTGGGGGGGGGGGAGGCTGCACACCTGTGGTGCATTGGCTAATCAGTGCACCACAGGTTAAGTCAGCCACCAGCACACACACCCAGGAGAGCATCAGCATGCTAGCAGGTACCATCTGCGCTGTCATGTCATTTTTACATGCTTACACTTTACAATAAACTGTACTTTTGACCACAAGCTGCCTGTGTCCTTGGAGAAGCACCCGAACTAAAGCCACACTTTGGACCACGAGCTATGCTACAACCTTTGATTTTGAGCTTGTCCGCCATCTAAAGTCTGAATTTGTGAGACTAGTGACCGAAACAGTACATGGGTTGCATGGGCTGGCTGGCTGCAGCACGGGATACTCTGTTTCTCTCTGTGTATTCTTGTAGTCTGTGTAGAGAGGGAGGGAGAGAGAGAGGGAGGAAGGGGGACAGAGAGAGAGAGAGAGTGAAGAGAGAGAGACAGGAAGGGGGACAGAGAGCGAGATTGTTATAGAATATCTGCAATTGTCATTTGTAAACCGACAATTGTGAATTTGATTTGTTTTTTTTATTTACCACACGCTTTGACAATGTAAATGTACATTTCCCATGCCAATAAAGCTCTTTAAATTGAATTGAGAGAGAGACAGGGAGACAGACACAGAGAGAGAGAGAGAAAGAAACAGAGAAAGAGAGAGAGGGGGGAGCGAGACACACACACAGAGAAAGAGAGGGGGAGGGAGAAAGAGAGAGAGAGAAGAAGACAGAGAGAGGGAGAGATCAGAGAGAGAGAGTTTAGAATAACTCATGCAGTACAATGTCCAAAGCCCATGGTGGTCCTGGACACGACTAAACTACTAATATTTCCTTCCTTCATATTCTCTCTATATTCTGTGCATCATCATCATCGTCATTGTGGTGGTTGGTAAAATCACCGCGGATAAATAAACAAAGAAAGTGCTGACACAGCGTGCATCGTGTACCGTATACACACCTGGGCGGCCCAGCGGGAGTCTGTTTAAATGGAAATGATTATTCTTCATCTTCGTGTGTGTGTGTGTGTGTGTGTGTGTGTAGGTTGTTTCAACATTCACGTTCGGGTTTACCCCCCCCTGCTAATGAACGATGAAGGTGAACAGGTGAAGTGTGTTCGTCCATTATGCTCCTGAGAATAGATAAGATAACTTTTTCTTTTGTTCCAGAGGACTCCTCAGTAGCAGCAGCAGCAGCAGCAGCAGCACTGGCATAGTCCTCTTGTTATGCAAGCCTTCTGAAAAGATGAAACATGAATATGAAATATGAATGTCTAACCTCCACCCAAGAGAGCACTAGCTTGGGAGGATTTTGTTCTCTCCTTTTGAATTGTGAAAATTCATCTGTTTTACGAGCCACGATTCAAGGGGGTATAGAACGGGGGGGGGGGGGGTAGCATACACAGGACTCAAATCATACAGACACAAACGTACTGTATGTATATATACTGTATATAGGAGCGGAACAGCATGCAACAACCAGGCTCCTGAACGCCACCTTTGGGGACAACAACAACAAAACAACTATCTCCACATCTATCTCTCACCCTGCTGGGTCCTGAACAAGGTGTTTATTCTTATTTACTTACGTCAACAATCAATGAAATTATCTGTTCTTTGAAATAGCATTTTAAGAAAAATTACTTTCAAACATCGATATCGCCTAAAACCATGTATATTTTATATTTAAAAAAACCCTCTTTGTGACTTAATGTCGGCTCGAAGGAACGATTAAACTATCACTTTCAAAGCATAATTAAGAATTCATGAATTCTGTATTTGTTTAGATAAATCAGAATAGCAAACAACAACTGGGCCTAGCCTGACTGACTCACTGACTCCAACGGATGTCATTTACATATAGAGGCAATAACTCATCATCATAATGAGAAGTCAGCTGGGAGCGCACACCACCACCACAGACCTTTAACTGCATTAAATATTCAAATGTTGTTGTTGCCAATGTTCTTCTGCTGGCTGCCTTCACTCACACACACCCCCTGATACAATGGTTCAAGGCCGGTCTCTCTCTGATACAAGACTTCATATCTCACTGGGGAGGATTGTGTGCTTAATTTGTAAATCTGTTCGTTTATTTTTATCATTCTGTTGATTTCTCTCTCTATTCTCCTTATTGTATTGCTATGCAACCTAGCACAAGAATTTCCAGCATGTTGATTAGAGTTGTCCTCGTCATTCCCAGAATGCATGACAGTCGGCGTCTGTGTGGAAGCACAAAAAAAAATGTGATAAGTGAATCCCAAATCTTTTGATTTTGTACTTTTATTTGCATTTAGATTTAAGATCTGTTTCGAACTGGGCAAGAGAGGAACACTGCACAGTAAAATCAATATAAATATATCCATTAAATTCATGAAATAAATGAATAAATAAACTAATTGAAAAACAGATAAATACCACGGTTGTTTTTACCGTCTGAGACTTGGCTGTCAAACGGCCCCATAGTTCCTCCTTGCTGGGGAACAAATGGAGGCTTCGATTGAGCAGGTGGTGATAATTAGGCTGCGCGGCTCAGCGAGTCGTCCTCCGGTCGGGATAATTAGCAGGCGGGAAGAAAAAATAAAAACAGGAAAGAAGACTCCGCATTATCCGAGAGAACGCTCGCTCACCCACAACACAGGAGAGGGCCAATCCCTGTGGGTGCAATATCCAGCCCAAAGGTTTTGTTTGGATATGTTGGCTTGCGTGCAATTAAATGCAATTAAATCAACTTTAGCTTTATGCTTTACGCAAACTGAAGCATATTTGCATAATACTGTGCTTGCAGGACGATAGCAGACATGCATACATTCTAGAGTAATTGAATAGGGTATTCAATTACATTTCAAAGAGGTCCAGTTAAAAGAACATTTCCTCAAGCAAAGGTCCGGAACTTCATAATGTCTAACGTGCGTTATGAGTGTCATATACTGTATGTTGAAGTAGCCTAGTCATCGTATCAACATCTAGGTATTATATCATATCTGTGTGTGTGTCTGTAGGTCTAAGATAACATAAGATAAGACAGAACTTTATTCTTCCAGAAGGAAATTCTTGTGCCAAAAAAATACCAACAACCTCTGGCACAGAAGTTCCTTCGGGAGGAATGAAGAATAGTCCCTCACCATGAGAACGACCCCACTATCCATTGACATGAAATAAATCAATGAATCTTTCATTTCATTGCTCCTAAACTAGATGCACTAAACCGTCACTGTGATATGTGCCTTTCTAAAATGAATAAATGATGAATAATTAATGCCACATCTATACCAATACTAATGATTTATTCTTACATTATTACAGTGGTTCAATTGAATGCATAAGGGAAAGCAAGTTGGTATTAAATTGTTTGCGTGAGCGTTTACGGAAGCCCAGTTAGAACATGCGCCACTGACCGGAGAGCTTCCAGCTGGAGTGGGTGTCAGGGTGGGTGTCAGGGTGTCAGGGTGGGTGTCAGGCCCTCTTCAGGCGGGTGTCACACTAGGGCCCAATAGGGCTGCTCCTGATCGCTCCATTAAATGACCCTTTATGGATTTTCTGCTCTCCTTTTGTGTAATCTCAGAGGGAAGACTCCTTATTAAAAAGCAGCGAGTGGAACATCTGACTGGGTGAGCCCAAGTGAGACATTAGTGTTGAGCACGCAGGGAAAGGAGAAATGGTTTGCAATTATCCTCTCGCTCACACACCCACCTGCACGTGGAGACAACTCATCACTTGCACACACAAGCGTGCGCACACACACACCCACACACACACACACACATGCACGCAGTCACATGCACACACACCTGCATGCACATGCACACACACACACACACACACACACACACACACACACACACACACACACACACACACACACACACACACACACACACACACGCACATATACATTCACACACACACACACACCTCTCTGCAGGGACACGCACCTACATGCAGGGGTGTACTGGGAAAGAAATGCATGCCTGTTCCGGGTTTCACCGGCCACGAGAATATTGTTGCTGGCCACTTGAGGAGGCTGGTGCCCAAACAGTGTGTTGATTTCAAAGTGTGTCTCTCTGTGCCTCTAATGCCGGCTTCCTTCGGCTCCACCTTTATATTTTGACACACAGTCTGCGGAGGGGAGGGAGTATTGCCTCCGAAGCCCTCAGATACGCTCGCTTTATTGCCTGTGACACGAATGACTCATCAAGTGAGTCTGCAGGAAAAACAGAGAAATGTGAACCGTGTCACCCACCGGGGTAAAGCGCCCCGTTGTTGCCGCTATGTTGCGAATTAAGTTAACCGCACCAAGCATCGGGGCTTTATGCTGAGTCAGCGGTACGTAAACATTGCGAGTGCACATTCAACCACCATCCAATTCAAACCCGCTAACAGATAAACATCTTTTTTTACAACACGCTCCAACTAGTGGTGTTTTTCCGTTCCCGGAGTGGGTCTGTGAGATTGTTGAAGCACCTAAAAAAAAATACAAAATAAACGATTCACCGGCCCCGACCAAAAAGTGGGAATCTCATTTAATGCGGCAATAGATTGTAAGAAATGTATAAAAAAAAGAGACTCTAGTGCTATTGTAACGATGTCCCCTCCACCGAATAATACCGTTGAATTCTAATGGTGCGTGGGACCGATGCCAGGGCTGGCCACTCGCTTTATCTCTCACAGGGTCATATTTCTGTCTGAAACGCCTGAAAGAAAGGTCACACGCGAGAGAAACTGAAAGGGAAAAAACACACAAAAAAAACGAAATTACAAAGGGAGAGTTTGGGCCCGCCCGACAAAAGGCTCTGAAGAACAGAGTTGTTGTTGTTATCGCCAATGGAACTGCACATTGTTGTTCAGCGTGGATCCAGAGGGACCGGGGCACGACCGTGACCCCGGGGTCATCTGAGGTGACGGCAATCAACCCATCATTTGAGGAATACCAATCAGCCAATCAGGATTGACGTCCAGGCACACTGAGCCAATGAGCAGAGAGGCTGTTTCATAAACATTAAATCCCTGGAGGATACATATTGATAGATAGATAGATAGATAGATAGAGAGATAAGTAGATCGATAGATATAAAGAGAGAATATATATATATATATAGAGAGAGAGAGAGAGAGAGAGAGCAAAAGTGAGAGAACATATATACATATATATATATATATAGAATATATATAAATCACAAGGAGAGCAGCCTATTGTACACCAGAGAGGAACAAGGAAGCAGGAAGCAGGAAGCATTTATGAAGCATTTATTTTTGAGACTTTATTGTCTCAAGACTTCTTCCTTGTTGCCATTTGCAGGGGGGGGGGGGGGGTTAGGTTAAGGGGTGTCATAATAATCATATGGCCTGTATGGCCTCACCTGGCCCAGTTAGAGTCTGGGGTGGGTGGGTCTACAAACCTGTGGTGCATTGGCTAACCAGTGCACCACAGCGCTACCTTTATAGGGAAGCTCAGAGCTCTCGCTTTATACCTACTGCTCTGTCTGTCACATTACAAACGATAAAGCAGACTTTTCACCACAATCCTGCTGGTGTCCTTTGGAGGAGCCCCAGACATAAAAAGGAATCTATATGCGATATTGCATAGCATATAAGCAGCGTGCCTTTGGTGCACAAAAATAAATGATATTCACTCAAAGTGGTCCGCGCTGACGGTGACTAAGTTTCCTTCATGTGCCAGATCAGGGACATCTGAGTAGAGAGATGGCAGTATTCAACCCTACTAGTGTCCTACACTAATGACAAGGTGCACTCTGTGTATCTAATGACACTCATGCTATTGTTGAGGCTGTATACTGTTGAACTCATCAAAGAGTGGAGCTCTTTGATGAGTAATAGGAGCCGATGATTCATCGGTGTCCAGGAAAACAGTATGCCGAAGCAACCGAAAGCCAGAGTCTTTCTTTGTCATTGCTGGGAAACTTGGCAGCAGAGTAGAAGAAGTCACATTGTTAGATGGGGGTGGAAAATTGAAATGGCCGCCGGTCACAAAGGGGCTGCTCAATCTCGATTTGCTGGGGTGGAGACCCCGCTTAACTCCGAGCCTTCAGTAAATCAATAAGCACCCCACCTAAAAAAATGAAAAGTATAAAGAAGCGAAGAAGAGAAGAGAGCACTTATTTTCTCATGAACCCTTGTCACAGTTTGAGGATCGTAGGACAAACACAGGTGTTGCCCGTACCACTAACGAAGGGTCTGCTGGCTTTATGGACCACGGCACAAATATTGACCGATCTTCACTGGTTTAGTCTGCTGTGCCGTGCCCCTGATGAACCAGCAGAGCCTTAATTAGTGCAAGGCAAGCCTCTACGAAGAGAAAAGAGAACAAAACAATTGATTCATTAATCTGAATAACAATCAGTAACATGATGGTCACCATGTGAGACTCAAAGACCTCTGAGGTGAAGATGATGATGAATGTGATGTTGATGATGATGATGGTGGAGGATAAAGATGAAGATGCCATTGATAGCCTATGTATGTACACACACACACACCTACCTCCACTTCAGTAGATTAGCCTCTTGGGACAGCGGAGGCCGGGGTACAGGCACAGAGGCTAAGCTAACACTTAGACACACACACACACACACACACACACACACACACACGCAATCACAGAGACATGAAAGATAAATCATTTAGACGGTAGGATATAAATAAATAAAACAGCAAGGGTCACAACAAAAGGGAACAATTACCGTGTAGGCGCCTCGGTGCCCCGTCTCCAAAACCCAGAGTGCTCATTAGCGGCTAACTTAACCCCGGGAAGATAGCGAGCTGCTCACAGGAACAGATCGGGCTTGGATGAGCAACTTTAAAGTTTGCACTTGCAAATGTAGCATGCTAAAGCTGATCATTGACAGATATATGCAGTATATGCAATAAATATGCAAGATGTATTGGGTTTTTTTGGGGGGGGGATCCAAAGCAAACGTCAAAGAACATGTTTTATATATTATATAAAGAATATTATAACATCTTTAGAGAGAGAGAAAGACGTATGCAAGTATAATTGCGCCCTATCTCTTTCTGTTGCACTTGTCAATCAAGCAAATGCTTCAAAAGGATAGCGCTTCTGTTAGCATAATTTTGAGCTGTTCCACTGCAGCCTGGGTGAGAATATGTAATGTGTCACGAACATAAAAGAAACCGCTGAGCAGTTGACATTAATGAGCGAGACGGTTCCTCGCCTCGTGACGAGAGAGAGAGAGAAAGAAAGAAAAAAAAGCTCTTTAAATTGAATTGAGAGAGAGAGAAAGAGAGAAACAGAGAGAGACAAAGAGAAAGAGAGACAGAAAGAGACACAGAGAGAGACAGACAGAGAGAGAGAGAAAAAAAGAGAGAGAGAGAGATAGAGAGAGAGAGAGCTCCTTAGCTCCTTGTGTTACTAGGAAACGGGTAGAAAATAATTGTACACACGTTTCAATGGTGGGCAGGGTGGGTGAGTAAACAGTGACAACATTTTCATTTTAAAGGGAGAACTGTTTTCATATCAGTGGGTGAACTAAAGAGAGAAAGAAGGAGAAACAGAGAGCGAGAGAGAGAGAGCCATCAAAGCCTTGTTCTACATTTGATTACTTTTAGAGATTCCATTTCACTCGACGGCAGGGCTATATAGTGCCAGACATCCCTTGCTAATAGAATTACTTAAATAGACCACACCATTGATTCTGGAAGTGGAAGTGGCGGCCAATTTTGGCGTGCATTCGTTTATTTTTTTGCAATGGTTTGCAAGGACGTTCGCTTGTACACGACCATAAGCGTGACAGTCGGTGTGTCGATGGAATAATTATGATTCTGTAACGATCCCAAAAGTTGTTTGCTCGCCAGCAGATTTGTTTGTGAATAACAATGAAACTCTCGGGCCTTTCTCAAGGGACTAGTCACTAATCGACCAATCAGCTGTCCGGGCACGGCAGTCCGCCCGAGTCCGCGCAAGTTCTAAGTCAATTTCTGTACGACGACGATGAGGATGATGACGATGAGGATGATGATGATGATGATGATAATTCATCTGCACACTTCTCCCGCGAAAGAAAACGCCGTCGGAGGTCAAACGTTGGATATCGAAATGTTGTCCACATCGTCACGCTTCGTATCAATCCGCAAGGACACGCGCTCACACACACACACACACGCGTGGCTGCAATCATCCAGACGCCGTCGCTCGCTCTACATCCTCCTCTCATGTTTATTCAGAGTCCTGAAAAACACACACACACACGCACACACGCTAACACACAAACACGCACACATCCACACACACCAAAACAACAAGAACAATTCCACGGCAGAACACAGCTTGACGGCTCCAGACTCTTGGCTGTACTTCCTGTTTTTGTTACACAGCATGCTGGCCTTCCTCTCCCCCGGCACATTGGATAACAACTTAAAGACTCTCTCCATCAAATAGCTATCGCTCGGGCCCGGCCAAAGCAGAGCTCACCTGTCAACTGTCCGACGGCAACACCCCCCCTCCCCCCCCCTCCCCCTCTTCCAACCCACCCCAACCCCACCCACACACGTCGGTGCCTGCTGTGGAAGTGGGGGTACAGCCGGGAGCAGGGAGGGAAATGCGGAACTCTTAACCTCAAGACGACGCAGCCCCTCGCAGTCGCCACCCCCGCCCCCCCCCCCCCCCCCTCCGCTTACTCTAAGGGGGTATTGATTGCTCCCCCCCCCACCCCCCTGTTCTGTTCATTCTACTCCTCTTCCTCCTCCTCTCTCCACCTCCTCCTCCCTCCTCTTCCTCCTCCAGTGATGGCCCGACATGAGAGTGGGGGATGACAAAGGCATGGTAGCACCTTGGTCTGCCGCTCTGCATACCGGATGAGAAGCAATCCATCTTCCGTGGCCAGCGGAGAGAGCTGTCCGAGGGGGGGGGGGGGGGAGAGGAGTGGGAGTGCAGGGAGGGGGGCAGAGAGGGGGGGAAATGATTTGTCGCCTGTTTCGGTCAATCGCACGTCCTGTCCAGGCTGGGTGTCTGGGGCGGTAGGTTCTAGTTAACACGGATGTGGGGACACTTGTGCATACACAGGACGGTTTAGAGCAGGGGGGCAGATACACTTCAGAAGGCTTGAGGCTAACATTTGTGCTTTTCAAGTGTTTTGAAATAACATTAAGCTGAAGTTGTTGTTGTATTTAATGGTTAATGGTCGCAAATGATCGATTTGAACAGCAACATCATTTTCTCAACTGTGTTTGAGTTGTGAGAGATTGTGGTTCAGTTAAAGCGTGCAGAACAAACATCAAACTCAAAACTACAAGACTGCCCAGTGACTGGCAGCTGTGTGGCCAAGAGATGAGCGGTCGTCACGGCACACGATGCATGTTTAAACAAATGGAGTGAATTTACTTGAAATAGAAATGAATTCATCTTGCTCTCTCTCACACATGCACCCACGCACGGACACACACACGCACGGACACCACACGCACGACACACACACACAGCACGGACACATCGCACACGCACGGACACACACACACACACGGACACACGCACACACACCCACGCACACCCACGCACGCACGCACCCACACACAGACACACATAGAGGTTGTTACAGGACACGGAGGAACTGTAAATGCTCAGGTGAACAGGTGAACGAACCAATGAATTAATGAAGACAATGTAAAGATTAACCATGAAGAGATAAGGATTGTTGGAACGGAGTCCAGAGTCACGAAAAAGCCATTCATTGATATATGTTTTCGTAAAAAAATAAACATCCTGCAAATGAGTTCAGGATATATTTATATGAAAAAAAACCTAAAAACAAAAAACCTCATAAAGGATGTTAAATGTAATGCATAAACAAAAACTTAAATCATGAAGACACACGTCATAAGAATGATCAGTTTGAAAAGAAGCAGCAAGATTGTATTCTGCGTGCAGCAGGGTTGCAATGAAATTAATTATTCTTAGTTTTACATAGATTATATAATAATACTCCCTCCCCTTCCCTTTCTCTCATAGACGAGCTGCCTTTGATTTTTAAGTGCCAGTTTGCCCTCGTTCTGTTTTCTCTGTGTGTCGCCGTTTGTGCGTAAAATGTCTCTCCTGGGATGAGTTGAACACCCATCTAATCCGGAGGCTCACGGAGACCGTTATTGTTGCTGTTCTATAGTTATTGTTCGCGCCGTGGACATTTTCCCCGTGCTGCTTATCTTCCAAACAACGGCTATGCGTATGCGTGTCCCATAAACACGTGGGCCGGCGGTTGGGTGTGTCTGGGGTACTTTTCCATTAGGCCTACCTGTTACGTAAGGCTACTGTACACGTTATCATGCCATCTACAAAGAAAATCGTACACGCGAGAGTGAGACCCCACCGTGACAGAGCTGAGAGATGTAGCCTACGATAGCTGACACGCTACAGTGGTGTACAGTATGCACATTGTAGAATAGAATAGACAAACAAAAAGGGAGGCGGGAGGGGGGGGGGGTTAAGGATGGGCCTTTCTTTTTTTCTGACAAGTGTCCAAATTGTTCGGAGACACGCCGTCAACTCCGGTGCGCCACAGAGCTTTGTGTTTTATTTTAGCTCTGCCTTCCGCTGCTGTATTTACAGATCACCTCCGCATCTCGCCACCCCCCCCCGCATCTCTCTCTCTCACTCCGCACGCTATCCTCTCTCGCTCTTTCTCTCTCTCTCCTCTATCCCATCTCTCTCTTTCTCCTCTCCTTTCTTTCACTCCTCTCTCTCCCCTCTCTTCTACTCTCCATCTCTCTCTCCACTCTCTCTCACCCATCATCGAGCCTGTTTATATCATATTTTATGTCATATTTATATCTTGTACAAGCTTAATTGGCAAAAAATGCAATACAATACATTTCTGTTCAAATAAAAGTCGCTCTGCATCTCTCTTCTCTCTCCCCTCTCTCCATCTCTCTCTCCTCTTTCCAGCTCTCTGCTTCTCTCTCCTCCCTCCATCTACATCTCTCTCTCTCTTCTCTCTCTCTCACCAACCAGCTGGCCTGCTAGCTTGTACTAGATGCCTCTTGTGTTAACTTCATGGATCAGCAATGCTGCTTATTTATTAATTAGCTTTTCGGTGCCGCTCACAACTCACTGTACACGTGTGCGTCTGTGTGCATGTGTGGAGCTGGAGCTGGAGTGTGGGGCAAGTGTGTGTGTGAGGGAGGTTAATTTAACTTGTTGAGCTGTGCGTGTGTGTGTGTGTGTGTGTGTGTGTGAGGGAGGTTTTTACTTGTTGAGCTTGTGTGTGTGTGTGTGTGTGTGTGTGTGTGTGTGGGGGTGTCTGTGTGTGTGTGTGTGTGTGTGTGTGTGTGTGTGTGTGTGTGTGTGTGTGTGTGTGTGTGTGTGTGTGTGTGTGTGTGTGTGTGTGTGTGTGTGTGTGTGTGTGTGTGCGTGTGTGTGTGTGTGTGTGTGTGTGTGTGTGTGTGTGTGTGTGTGTGTGTGTGTGTGTGTGTGTGTGCGTGCGCTGCTGTGAGCCACAGGGCTTGTTATCAGCTACGGGTCCTTCACAGAACAAAGCAGCCTATCTCTTTGATGGGCAGCCGAAGTAAGGAGACGTTATTAAAGCGCTCAACTCTCCTGCTAATCCTCCAAGGAGTGGGGGGGGGAACTTGATCCATCTGCAGAGTACCGAGAATGGACAGAGAGACGACAGAGGAGACAGAGACAGGAAGAGAGAGAGAGGAGAGACAGAGAGAAGACAGACAGAGAGAGAGAAAGAGAGGAGAGAGATACAGAGAGACAGACAGACAGACAGAGAGAGAGAGACAGAGAGAGAGAGAGAGACAGAGACAGAGAGACAGAGAGAGAGACAGACAGACAGACAGAGAGAGAGAGAGAGAGAGAGAGAGAGAGAGAGAGAGAGAGAGAGAGAGAGAGAGAGAGAGAGAGAGAGTACAAATGTAAATGTATAACCAAATGAAATCCTTTGCAATCTCTTGTTGGAATGTCCAGGTTCTCCGCTCCTCTGTTTTTGGTTTGAAGAGTAGAAATGTTGATTTTCTAAAGGAGATCAATGGCACGGACATTGTCATCGTTCAGGAAACATGGTGTAAATGCGATGCCCACACAGGTTGTCCCTTAGCTTATAGGGAGATCATTGTCCCATCTCCCAAACTGAAATGAAGTGAATAGGGGCAGGGATTCAGGGGGCATGGTCATCTGGTACAAAACAGAACTAGCCCACAAAATAGAAATTATAAAAACAGGAGAATCCTTTATTTGGTTAAAAATGTAAAAAGAAATATCAGACAAAGATGTTTTCCTCTGCCCCACATATCCACCATCCAAATTCCCCTACTTCAATGATGAAACCTTCTGCATCCTAGAAGAAGAAACTAGCAGACATGGGAATAAGTCACACATGTACAAGTCACAAGCAAGTCTCAAGTCTTAACCTTCGAGTCTCAAGCAAGTCCCAAGTCACTGCGGTGAGAATCAAGTCAAGTCGAGTCCCTGCTATAAGTCAAGCAAGTCAAGTCAAGTCATTGCTCAGGTCAAGCAAGTCGCAAGTCAAGTCATATGAAATTCTGATAATCTAGCCTAGTTTCCACATTTAAATCAGAACGGACAGATTTAACGCTGACTCTAGTAAGGGCCTTATATATATTTTTACATATGTAACTTCTCTGAAAGGGAGGGGTGAGCTAGGGACTCACCACTAGATGCTGCTAAATACAATATTACAAGTACAAGTAAGACGTAAGACAGTGGTCATGAAAAGTTGTTTCATTTATTTCAACATTGCAGCCTGCTCAGTGCTTACATCTTATAAATCCTATTGATATTTTACATTTTGTGGCAATCAATAACAGCCTCCTGCCCTGGCTCACACCATTTATCCTGACCTATTAACACATCTGTCTAAGGTGCTTCTCATATGACACTGTGTCATTGTGTATAAAAGCAAAACAAGTATATACAAATAAATACAAATATATAGCCAAAAATGTGAACATTACATAACATCAATGTTCAAACCATGGAAACTTGTTCAAACTATTCAAGTACAATGGTTTTAGTATGCCACTAAATACTGACATTACATCAAACCATGAAAACCTTTATAAATTACTCAACTATAATGGTTTTGGTATGCCACTAAATGGCATTCTTCAAGCATGCCTGACATTTATGAGACATGCTATTCAACTAGATACTGTATCACACGTACATGAGAAGTGGAATTACACAAACGGCAGGTAGCGATCTTGCTGCCTAGAAATTTAAGGTGAATACTAGCCACTTACAATGCATTGCATTTGCAAAAATGTTTATTTGATAGCACTTTGTCACTCAGTTGTGAGCGATGGGGTCGCATTATCACCCCGCCATGGCTGAACACACATTCAACAGGTGCACTTGATGCAGGGACTGCCATAACTCTTACCGCCACCTTGAACAAAGAAGGGAGGGTATGCCTGTTCATGGCCCAAAACTGAAGGCAGCTCTGTCCATCACAAATGTACAGATAGTGGTTCAGCTGCATTTGGGGACTGGAACATGAATCTCTCTTCTGTTTTTTGCGGTATGCTGAGAACAACCCAAACTGACTCTCTGGCTCTGCCATTGTCATTTGGTCCTGACCATCCTGCTGATTGGTGGTTGGGGGGGTGGTCTTGCCAGTGGCGTCACTAGACTCCATTTACTGGGGCACGTGCCCCAGTAAAGCTTTGCTGTGCCCCAGTAAAATGATTAAGTAAAATATAATCTCTCGACAGATTTTGCATTAATATACCAAAAACAATCCAGGTTTAAAAAATGTTATCGATCGATTACGAGATTGAGTCAAATATAGATAGATCTGTTTGCGTTCTGCTCTTGACTGGTATCAATACATCAGCTGATTAGGACAGCACGCACGGCATGGAGTGTGACTAGTGCAACAGCAGCGCACCACTCCTCCCCCCTCCCTCAATTCAGGCTGGACAAACCCACTTCAGCCCCTCATTTAATTGGTCACAGAATTGTCATGTTACTTGTCATGCAATATTATATTTAAAAAAAATTAAAGGGGCAGTGAGAGGGCCAAACATGTGGTTTGTTGCCTCAGGGCAACACCATGCCATAGAGCAGGGGTGCCCAATATGTCGATCGGGATCAACCGGTCGATCGCAAAGGAAGTCCGGGTAGATCGCATGCCATTAAAAAAATAAAATGAGATGTTATCATTCATCCTCCCTATGACATTTGGCACTTGATTGACGTACAGGGCAGCCATTCTGAGATCTCGTCTTTTCTAACACACGAATCACCGCGCATGTGCAGTCAACCGCGTTGTTGACGGGGGGGAGTTCGATCGGAAAATGTTGGTTTTATGTCCGTGTGCTTTATACTTTTGTAATATGTGAAGTTCTCAATAAGATTCTTGAAATAAAACAATTCTGAATTCCCCCCTGCGCCCCACCTGTAATACCACTGCGCCCCACTAGAGGGGCCACACAGTTTGAGAAATACTGGAGTAAGGTAATGACCAAAAATGTACTGAACTGTAGTGTGCCACAAGGGCTCATGCAGTTATGCAAGGTACGCCAAATTATATTGTATATATATAAAGTATACTCGGGATATATTTAGCATTTTTAGTGTAGGTAGATCATTTTGGCTTGGTCATTTTAAAAGTAGCTCGCAAGTTGAAAAAGTGTGGGCACCCCTGCCATAGAGGGTTAATGAAAACAAAGCATGGAAATACAAAATTAATGTTGATAGTTTTTATTTAAACAAAACTTATCTTTGTATTCTGTTTTGATGCACTTATTTGCTTTTGTGGCATGTATTCAACATTTTGAGACTAATTTGTGTCTAATTAAAATTAATTTCAAGTTTCAAGTTTCAAGTGTTTTATTGTCACTTCACAGTTTACACAAGCATAAGCAGTGAGTGAAATTCTTACGTGCAAAACGCCCGACAGCCGACTGCAGTTATAAAAGAATACAAATAGAAATAGAAATAGAATAGAAAACTATATTAACAAGTTATAAAAAATAAAACTATTAATATCATTCTCTTTCTTACTGCGTCCGTGTGGCGGGCGTTTGCACGTACAAGTAATTTCACTTTCACATGGTATTATAAAAGGACCATCAATAATAATAAATAATATAATGTGACGGGTGTAAT
>PIJE02001982.1:80197-85197 GCA_002895965.2 Coryphaenoides rupestris | reverse complement strand
GGACCTCATCTGAGCCACGGCCGTTTGGAATTGGCTCCCTTGTTCCCTCGTTCCCTTCTACCTACGTAGTGACCGCTAGGTAGTGCTCTACTTACGGTTACTCGTATGCCCCGCCCCCTACGGGTCACATGACGTCACCTGTATCGGACGGCGACGTGAACCGCTACGCATCGCGGGATGGGATGCGGCCTCCGTCGTAAAGTCACATGACACTGTACAGGAAGTGAAGTGGAGGGTTTCGTCGTGGTAGTTCTGCTTTCTCCCGTTGTTTCCGGGAAAACGGCGTGTTTGGGTTTCTGTGGTGAACCCGGTAACGGGGAAAAAATGACATTTTGAATGAGTTCTGTCTCTTTTGCACTAATTTAATAAAGTTACTGAAAATACCCAATTTAGTTTGTCCAGTTGTGAAAACAACACGTTTGTTCTGAACTGGACTGGAGTCTGGAAACGTGTTTGCAAATCGTGTTTGTGTGTGTGTGTGTGTGTGTGTGTGTGTGTGTGTGTGTGTGTGTGTGTGTGTGTGTGTGTGTGTGTGGTGTGTGTGGTGTGTGTGTGTGGTGTGTGGTGTGTGTGTGTGTGTGGTGGGTGTGTGTGTGTGTGTGTGTTACAGCTCATTACTGTTGCCATGGCGCCAATAAATCTGGGAGATTGACACTCAAAACAGAAAAATAAAAATAATAAGAAGAAGATATAATTACAGACTGGAGGTAATTCTAATTTTTCTTTGACTTTGTTTTTCATTCCATAAACAAGTTGAGTTGAATATACTGGAACCCAAACATGAATATGAATTTGTCTTGAAAATATATACTGTTCTCTGTCTGCTGTATGTTGTGGACAAGTGTCCAGAAGATCACCTGTGTCCCCTCTCTAACATCACCTGTGTCCCCGCCCCCATGTCACCTGTGTCCCCTCTCTAACATCACCTGTGTCCCCTCTCTAACATCACCTGTGTCCCCGCTCTAACATCACCTGTGTCCCCTCTAACATCACCTGTGTCCCCGCCATCACCTGTGTCCCCTCTTCATCACCTGTGTCCCGCTAACATCACCTGTGTCCCCTCTCTAACATCACCTGTGTCTCCTCTCTAACATCACCTGTGTCCCCTCTCTAACATCACCTGTGTCCCCTCTCTAACATCACCTGTGTCCCCTCTCTAACATCACCTGTGTCCCCTCTCTAACCACCCCCCCGCCCTTCATCACCTGTGTCCCCTCTCTCTAACATCACCTGTGTCCCTCTTCTAACACAACCATGTGTCCCCGCTCTAACATCACCTGTGTCCCCTCTCTAACATCACCTGTGTCCCCTCTCTAACATCCACCTTGTTGTCCCCCCCTAAATCACCTGTGTCCCCGCCCCCTACGTCAACCTGTGTCCCATCTCTAACATCACCTGTGTCTCCTCTCTAACATCACCTGTGTCCCCTCTCTAACATCACCTGTGTCCCCCCTCTAACATCACCTGTGTCCCCTCTCTAACATCACCTGTGTCCCCTCTCTAACATCACCTGTGTCCCCGCCCCCACATCACCTGTGTCCCCTCTCGGTGGACCTCGTACCCCCCTCCCTTTGGATTGTCTATTCCCCTGTTGTGCATTTAAAATAGCTTACTCAGGGACACGAAGACGTTCACCAGACCCTGGCTGTCCTCCTCCTCCTCCTCCTACACACTGAAGTAGTCCTCTGGGTCCAGAGATGAATCCTGGTGGGAACTGGGACGGTAGAACCAGCCAGTAGTGTGTGTTTCCCCGGGAGAGAGACCCCCGTCCCTCCGTCCCCCCGGGGAAGCTGCTGATTTAGTGTCAAGTGTTTCCACGGAGCTCCGGTACGTTCCGCTGACTGAATGAGAGCTTCAAGCCGACGTCTTGACGGCACATTAGCAGTCAGTCGGTGTGTTTAGATCCGGTGTGTTTGGTACATTTGGATTAAGCAACAAAACGCCGTCAACACTGTCGGGTCCAATCAGGAATTTTGAGACACAAATGTAATAAAGCCTCTTCTGACGACTGTGGGATCTCGGAGACACGGTGATGTGGTTCTTCTTCCATTCATTCACATGAACGCCGTTACGATCGGCGATGAAACGACAATCAGGAGCTTTGATGAACGACGTGAATCCCAATCCGTGACTTTATGATTCATCTTGGCTTCCTCTGCGGCTGACCAGATTCAGGAGCCGGAGCCAAAATCCATTTTAACTCAATAGAGTAATAT
The DNA here is from genome assembly GCA_002895965.2 of Coryphaenoides rupestris. NCBI lineage: Eukaryota > Metazoa > Chordata > Actinopteri > Gadiformes > Macrouridae > Coryphaenoides > Coryphaenoides rupestris. The sequence goes on along the minus strand of PIJE02001982.1, from coordinate 82,981 downwards.
AATATAGGAGTACATAAAAATATATTCATCCATTATCTAAACCCCCACTGAGTACACTTCATGTATACTTTAAAACCTACTTTATTTAATTAAAAGTGAATGAAGGAAAGTCTTATTATTCTATTAACCTTTAGGATGAGATTATAAAAGGAGTATTTTATCCTCGTTGGGCCGACCGTCTCCAGAACCAGCGGAGGAACTAAACCACCTGGAAGTTGGTCTGTTGATCTCCACCGTGTTCGTTCTTAAGTAGCGACCGCCTGCTGACACGCGAGACTACGAGAGGTAAACTCATAATCCATCCGTCAGCCTTTTTAATGAAACCTCTGCTGCCGTGGATTCTTGTCTTCTGTTTCCGCGCCTCGTCGGCCCAAAGTCACCGCTGACGGCGTCGGCCTGACATCCCATCATAACGATCCCAGTATCCTCTCACACGCCTCCCGTCAGTTAGCCTCATTCATTCCCGCCCATTCAATTAAGCGGCGATTAACAAGAGGCTGGTGGTCGCTAATGACTCGCTGATTAGCGGCTTCACTCCCGGCGTGGGTGAGGTTAAGCAACGCCCTTAACCGCGCAGGAGCACCTGATGGCCCGGCGGCAGATCCTGGCCCTGATGAGGGAACATTAGAGCCACTTTAGAGGCTCCTCGCTCCGCACTCATCGATCCGTCCGCCGCCTTTGTCCTCCAGCAAATCTCCCGATACTTGAGATAAAGAACCATGACCCCCCCCCCCCCACCTGCTGCTAACCGCTAACGTGCTAATTGAAAGGAATAAATCAGCGTTTTATACCGATGTCTCTGCTGCGCTCGCAAAGGTTCACGTCTGTATCTCGTCTCGTATCGCTTCAGCCTGCTAACACTGCTCAGGACTCTGGGTGGAGGACTCCTCAGGACTCTGGGTGGAGGACTCCTCAGGACTCTGGGTGGAGGACTCCTCAGGACTCTGGGTGGAGGACTTCTCAGGAGTCTGAGTGGAGGAGCCGTTCATTCTGTAACAATGAGCCGCACACACAACCACAGTCGCTCAGCAGAACCAGCAGGTGGTTCCCTGGTAGGACTAGGAAGCAAGGTTCCATACTAGTAGACTCTGCTCTATGCTACTCTGCTCTATGCTACTCTGCTCTATGCTACTCTGCTCTATGCTACTCTGCTCTGTCACGTACGCCGCAACTGCTACTCATAGGATTGAGTGGTCTCTAGGGGTCCCGTCCCCCCCCAGCAGCTACAGGGGCCTGGAAGGGGCCAGCAGGTACTTCCAGGATGGTGTCATCCAGCCAGGCGTCAAGTGAGGAGGTTCCTTGATAGATATATCAAATGGATTTAGCTATTTAGTCTATAGGTCATAGATCTCACTGCTACCATGTTACCACCTCCTCTGTCCTCAATACTACAAACTGTGCAATAAATCAAACGGTTCAACATCGGCTGCCTGTGAAGCCACCTCAGTGCCACCTCAGCCGTGAAGCCACCTCAGTGCCACCTCAGCCGTGAAGCCACCTCAGTGCCACCTCAGCCGTGAAGCCACCTCAGTAGCGTGGCTGATCGCTGCGCTGCGGCCCAAGTGGTTCCTCTTCTCCGGAGACAGCCTTCACCTCGTGGCAGTGAGGGTTGTGGTCGAGGTAAAGACGGATCTTATGAAGCCCAGATTACATTTAGTGTTCAGTTTGTGTTTGAGCCGACATGACGTTACCACCGTAGGATGTCACTGTGGCTTACCCATAATGCACCACATTTACACTAACTTTGATTTTCACTGAGAATCGCTAACAAAATAAAGTACAACCACAGAAGAGGCAGCAGGTTATGTATTTATACTTTTCCAAAATCAATTTCCAAAATTACACTCCACCAGGTGTGAGCGTGATTAGATATTCCAGCCGCTTTCAAAAACCGGCTTCATCTCCGGGTTTTGGCATCACAAGTGTGAGTCCACTGAGAAGTATGGTGGATAGATCAGCCTACCAGTTTCTACAGTCCACTGGGTAGGCTGGTAGGCTGATCTATCCTGCGTACATCTAGGTGGACCTTGTGCTATAATACAGTATGTCTCCTATTTAAAGCAATGTACTCAGGCTGTTCATCAGGCTGTCATCAGGCTTTATCAGGCTGTTTTTATCATGCTGTATCATCAGGCGTGTTTCATCATTCAGGCTTTCATCAGGGTGTTCATCAGGCTGTTCATCAGGGTGTTCATCAGGCTGTTCATCAGGGTGTTCATCATCAGGCTGTTCATCATCAGGCTGTTTATCAGGGTGTTCATCAGGCTGTTCATCATCAGGGTGTTCATCATCAGGCTGTTCATCATCAGGCTGTTCATCAGGCTGTTCATCAGGCTGTTCATCATCAGGCTGTTCATCAGGGTGTTCATCAGGCTGTTCATCAGGGTGTTCATCATCAGGCTGTTCATCATCAGGGTGTTCATCATCAGGCTGTTCATCAGGGTGTTCATCAGGCTGTTCATCATCAGGCTGTTCATCAGGCTGTTCATCATCAGGCTGTTCATCAGGCTGTTCATCATCAGGCTGTTCATCAGGCTGTTCATCAGGCTGTTCATCATCAGGCTGTTCATCATCAGGGTGTTCATCAGGCTGTTCATCAGGCTGTTCATCAGGTAGTTCATCAGGCTGTTCATCAGGGTGTTCATCAGGGTGTATCAGGCTGTTTATCATCAGGCTGTTTATCAGGCTGTTTATCAGGGTGTTCATCAGGCTGTTCATCAGGGTGTTCATCATCAGGCTGTTCATCATCAGGCTGTTCATCAGGGTGTTCATCAGGCTGTTCAT
>PIJE02001982.1:52697-75197 GCA_002895965.2 Coryphaenoides rupestris | reverse complement strand
GGCCTCTAGTCTCCTTACCTGGCCTCTAGTCACCTTACCTGGCCTCTAGTCCCTCCTTAGTCACCTTACCTGGCCTCTAGTCACCTTACCTGGCCTCTAGTCACCTTACCTGGCCTCTAGTCACCTTACCTGGCCTCTAGTCACCTTACCTGGCCTCTAGTCTCCTTACCTGGCCTCTAGTCACACTGTCTGAGGTGTTGAGGAACGTCTCCCAACCTGAGCTCTTCTTCTCTAGTCTCCTTACCTGACCTCTAGTCACCTTACCTGGCCTCTAGTCACCTTACCTGGCCTCTAGTCACCTTACCTGGCCTCTAGTCACCTTACCTGGCCTCTAGTCACCTTACCTGGCCTCTAGTCACCTTACCTGGCCTCTAGTCTCCTTACCTGGCCTCTAGTCACACTGTCTGAGGTGTTGAGGAACGTCTCCCAACCTGAGCTCTTCTTTAGCTCCTCATCGCTGCTCTGTGACATCCTGGTGAGAACTGCAGGACGGTTTATTACATTTTATTAACTGTGGTTAATACACGCAGGGATGGAAGGCACTGTGTATCTGTGGCTGCGGATGGCCTGAACACGGTGACCGTTCAGGTTCAAGGGTCACGGCGCTGAGTAGAATGTCTCGTTGTCTTCAAGTCGCCGTTGTCTTTAAGTTCCGAGTAGCACTTCAACCTACTGAAGCAGAAACCTCCTCCTCCCGCCTCCAGCAGTAGCTCTGCAGTCAGTTCGTTCTGTACCGGCGAACAAAGTGTTAATTTATTCGAATTAAAGGTTCGCACTTTGAACCCGGAGACCCACGCAGTGAAGCACGGGTCCCGGAATAGAACCGCGCTCCACACCTCCAGCACGCGGCGGGCGCCAGGCGGGAGGCGGCGAGCGCTGAGTGTCTGAATAATGTTCTCGCTGACGAGGAAGGCCCTCCTGCTGGTTCCTACGCCGGGAGATTGCGGGGGACGGGTCGGTGTGGCGGCAGCGTGGCCGGGGGGGCTGGCGGCGTGGCGGAGGACGGCGGCGTGGCGGGGGGGCTGGCGGCGTGGCGGAGGACGGCAGCGTGGTGGAGGACGGGCACCGTGGCGGGGGGGGTGCTGGTGGCACCAGAGGAGGTCCAGTCAGATCTTAAAGCACAAGAAGTTTGTTCTGTTGGAGTCAAGAAACACGGCCTGAACATATTCTGAATGAATAAGAAATGTGTAAACATGAGCACTAAGACTACCGTCTCTAAAAGTCACCGGAGTCTAATGCTAGTCTTACCTGAGTTCAACCCGAGTTCAACCCTAGAGGAACCCGAGTCGAACCCTCATTAAAACTTAAGTGAAGTCATTCCTGTTATCTGCTCTCTCTTTGTGGGGTAGAGGGTGTGTGTGTGTGTGTGTGTGTGTGTGTGTGTGTGTGTGTGTGTGTGTGTGTGTGTGTGTGTGTGGTGTGTGTGTGTGTGTGTGTGTGTGTGTGTGTGTGTGTGTGTGTGCGCGCGCGCTGACTGAAGGGCAGCTAAGTGATGTTAAGAGTCACTAGATGAGTCACTAGTGTGGATGTAAAGAGACGGAACGTTCTCTCGTTAAACTCTCTCTCTCTCTCTCCCCCTGCCCCTCTCTCGGTCGCCCAGAGATACCGGCCGTGTGCTGGCGGTTATTTGCTGTTGCTGAGGCTTTAAGAAGAGTTTTACTTAATAGAAGAGAGATAGAGAAAGGGGAGAGAAAAGGAAAGTAAGAGGAGGAAGTTTTAAGACTATAACCAATAAAGGGGATCCAGAGACAGATTAGATTCTAGTGTTGGCTTGAAATGAATCTCTGTGCTTCGTCGTGAAGACGAGGCTGATAAGGGTGGCAGCAGTTTAAGGGGCGCCGAGGGGAGGAGGACGGGGCCCCGGAGCCGACGTACGATCACCGCAACCTCCTCGGGAGACACGCCGGCCATTCACCTCACGTTCACTTTCCCGGCCGCCTCAGAACCGGCGGCTCGGAGAGACGGACGGATCTTTAAGAGCCTCCGAGGGCCTCGCCGGGAAGCCGCGTTGCCGGGACGTGACCCGCTGGGCCGCGACGCGCTCGACGCTCAACGATTACTTCTCGTCCGATCAATTCCGGTCGTCCGGGAGAGACACGTTGCTCGGCCGTCCGCGAGGCTGAGGGATTACGCTGCGATGCGGACGTTAAAACCCGACGCCTCACGGATTCCCTCGGCCGTCCCGATGTCTGCTTCTATTTCACAAAGCCGCAGAAGTTTCACTTTTGTTGGAACGGCTCCAGTTCTGATTCTATTTCATTGTTCTCACACTTGGATAAGAGCAGAAATAACTAAACGTAAGACGTAAGACAGAGGCACCGACGTTACAGAATACTGTAATGTTGCTACGGCGACGCCATCATTTATTATACGATTTCAATGTCTAATCATTTCTATTTTTAATCTGTTGTCCTCGCAGGGTGGATCAACTGGAGAGCGTAAAGGTTTAAAGAACAAGCGATCAACAAGCAGGCAGTAAAAGTCTTCTCTTCAACATGATTGGCAGTCAGGCGTGAGGTTGACATTGACGAGCTCTGCTGAATATGAACGTTCCTTCAACCTCAAGACTCTCACTGAGAGGGACTCTCATTTACAACGACGACAAAGTGAAATAAATCAAACATAGAAAATCAAATCAGTTAAAACTATGACAGGCAGACGAGGGACGCTTGTTAAGTCAGTTCCTTAAGTGTCCAAAGTGGTCAGTTTGGTGACATTGTGAGATACTCCATGAGTCCGCTGCACCGACACTAGATCAGTTAAGAGGAGTTAATGTTTATAAATGATAAATTATAATCCAAATCTGGTAGGAAAACTGCTTCAATGGTCCTCTTCCTACAGATCATAGCCGGAGGATCCTGGAAGTCTGCTTCAAGCCAGATCCCAAGATATTTAAATTCGGTGACCGTCTCAATGTTAAGACGGTTCACAGTGGAAATATGCAAGTTACTGTCCTGTTCACCATCTAGATCCATCCTATCTTCCTTACATGGAAGTCTTTATAAGAAACTGCAACTTTCCTTTAATTCCCTGCAAGATGCTCGTGTTGACCACTCAGGTCCCAGTGCAGCGAGGCCCTGGGTAATGGGCCCCTACCTCCCCACCGGGCGTGAGAGTGACGAGGCTAAATGTCCCCTCTAGTGACATCACACACGGGTCCGGGCGGACGTATGACGGATAGATGGGCCTCCCGGTCGGTACGGTCCGCCGGGTCGGCCCATCCGTCCGTCATACATGTGATGTGTGTCACGGCTGATCACACTCCCACTGAAACCACTCCCTGGTCCTCTGGCAACACGGATGGACTCACATGACACACGAGACACATGTCTGTGAGAGAGGACATGTTTGTGAGAGAGGACATGTCTGTGAGAGAGGACATGTTCTGTGAGAGAGGACATGTTTCCTTTTCATTTCGTTATTCTGTGCGGACATTCGGTAAGAAAGGACTTCCGTCGTGATCCATCATGTGCTTCACCTGAGGGCTGCCCTGGCCTCTATAAGGTGTGTAATGTACGTATAGTGCAGATATATAACGGATATATAATATATTGCTGCCTCTCCTTCAACAAATGTACTCTTTGTAAGTCGCTTTGGATAAAAGCGTCTGCCAAATGCCCTAAATGTTAAATGTAAATATATTGTGTATATATTGTGATATATATATATATATATATATATATATATCTATATATATATATATTAAGGCCCTCAGACTGAGAGATACTCAGTCAGGGACGGACACCAACTATTCCCTCTGAGGAGAAAGCAAACACTCAGATTAACAAACATGATGATCAAAAAATGTGATTGAAAAGATTAAAAATGGTGTGTGTGTGTGTGTGTGGTGTGTGTGTGTGTGTGTGTGTGTGTTGGTGTGTGGCTGGAGGCAACAGGGTGTGTGTGTGTGTGTGTGTGTGTGTGTGTGTGTGAGAGAGAGAGACGACTCCTCAGCGAAGGAGTCACCGCTTTCTCCTCCTCCTCCTCCTCCTCCTCCTCCTCGTCTTCAGGGAGTCCCTGGTCCACACCGCGGCCGCAGCCAATCAATAGTCAGTGTGATGTATTGGAGGGGTGACAGCGGGGATAGAGGCTGTGATTGGTATTACATTATGGATTAACAACCCCCCCCCCCCCCCCCCCCCCCCCCCCCTCCCCCCCCCCCGCCCCGAGCCAAGGGGCCAGGCCATCCATCTTGTGTCTGGAGGTTACCCGGCCCCCAGGAGCCCATTACTCCTCTGGATGTCACTGTGATCCAGTCAGGTACAAGGGACGCAGCCAGGCAGTTCCTTACTGTGTCACCACCGCCATCCCCTCTCCTCCCTCCCTCTCCATCTCTCCTCCCTCCCTCTCCATCTCTCCTCCCTCCCTCTCCATCTCTCCTCCCTCCCTCCCCTCCCTCTCCCCTCCCTCCTCTCTCTCCTCCCTGCTGTTCTCCTGTTTGTCTCTCTTTCCATTTTGTTTTATCCGGTTTGCTCCCGGTCTCCAGCGGCTCCCGTGGTGCCGGCGGCCGGGTGATGGATGAACCAATCCTGGGGTCCGGGCTGCCCGCCGGCGAGGCGCTTGCCGTGTTCTCCCCCCCGGCTCGGTGCATCGATCTGGGGGCCGGTCCCCCCCCCTGCCCGCTCCCTGCCTCCCGGAGGGGCCCCCCGGCTGCCTGCGGAGTAGATGAAGCCCTCCGGAACAAACTTTGTCCAGCGCTCTCGCTCCTTTATCACCCTCCCCTCCTCACCTCCTCCCCCACCTCCCCTAGTGATCTCTCCTGTCTCCTCCCCTCCTCACCTCCTCCCCCACCTCCCCTAGTGATCTCTCCTGTCTCCTCCCCTCCTCACCTCCTCCCCCACCTCCCCTAGTGATCTCTCCTGTCTCCTCCCCTCCTCACCTCCTCCCCCACCTCCCCTAGTGATCTCTCCTGTCTCCTCCCCTCCTCACCTCCTCCCCCACCTCCCCTAGTGATCTCTCCTGTCTCCTCCCCTCCTCACCTCCTCCCCCACCTCCCCTAGTGATCTCTCCTGTCTCCTCCCCTCCTCACCTCCTCCCCCACCTCCCCTAGTGATCTCTCCTGTCTCCTCCCCTCCTCACCTCCTCCCTCACCTCCCCTAGTGATCTCTCCTGTCTCCTCCCCTCCTCCCCCACCTCCCCTAGTGATCTCTCCTGTCTCCTCCCCTCCTCACCTCCTCCCCCACCTCCCCTAGTGATCTCTCCTGTCTCCTCCCCTCCTCACCTCCTCCCCCACCTCCCCTAGTGATCTCTCCTGTCTCCTCCCCTCCTCACCTCCTCCCTCACCTCCCCTAGTGATCTCTCCTGTCTCCTCCCCTCCTCCCCCACCTCCCCTAGTGATCTCTCCTGTCTCCTCCCCTCCTCACCTCCTCCCCCACCTCCCCTAGTGATCTCTCCTGTCTCCTCCCCTCCTCACCTCCTCCCCCACCTCCCCTAGTGATCTCTCCTGTCTCCTCTCCTCCCCACCGTAGTGTCTCTCACCACCCCCCTGTTCTTCGCCCTTCTCCTCCCTGCTCCTCCACAAACCCCCTTCTCCCCCCCGCACCTTCCGATACATTATCTCCTCCTCCTCCTCCTCCTCCTCCTCCTGCCCGTCACCGGGGAGCAGCATGGTGTAACCAGGAGACCCGGAACATGAATCGATATCGTTTCTATTTCCGTTGCTCCGTGTTTGGAGGGAACATGGCCGCCGTGTCGCTGGAGGCTGCTCCTGCTGCTCCTGCTGCTCCTGCTGCTGCTGCTGCTCCTGCTGCTCCTGCTGCTCCTGCTGCTCCTGCTGCTCCTGCTGCTCCTGCTGCTCCTGCTGCTCCTGCTGCTGCTCGATCAAGTTGTGGTGTGTGTGTGTGTGTGTGTGTGTGTGTGTGTGTGTGTGTGTGTGTGTGTGTGTGTGTGTGTGTGTGTGTGTGTGTGTGAGTCTTGTAGCTTAGCATGTACGCTTTAACACCAGAGAGACACGTCCAGCTGCCCAACATAACCAGTATAACAGTCGCATCCCGTTGAACATGTGTATTTATCGTTGGATTATTTTTCTCTTTCAATTGATCGTTGTTGTGTTGACGGTGCCTCCTCAGAGGTGATGCCTGTCGTGATAAAGCCTCCGAATGCTCGTTAAAGGACATAAATCAACTGTAGAAGTGAACGTGAAGGCGTCGCTGTAAATAAACGTCGACGTTTAAACGGTCGGCATGTGGAGCCGCGGTCGGCAGGTATGTCCCCGGCTGTCTCCATCCGGCGCGCCAATCAATAGCCGCCAACCCGGGGAGATATCTCCCCGTCTTCAGGAGACGCGCTGTGATTACCGCCGGGCTAACGAGCTCCGAGCCCTGCGGCCACGCGGGCTGCTCCTTAATTGGCCCGTGAGGCGCTTTTGGGGCTGGGAGGCCGTCGGGACGTGAGGGAGCAGAACCAGCAGAACCACACGTCCGGTCTGTTGCTTCTGTGGAGAAAATGCATTGAATTCGCAACACACACACACACACACACACACACACACACAACGACACACATACACACACACACACACACACACACACACACAGAGTGTCAGAGTTATTCTGGACGAGGTGTTTTGCTGCTGCTGTTCCACTTCCACGCTGATTACAGAGATAGGATTTGGAGCCAGCGGGGAGGTTCTATTCACCAGCGACAAGCAGAACACCGTAATCCTCCAATTGTTCTGCAGAGAGAGAGAGAGAGAGAGAGAGAGAGACACTAGCTGTGTTAGCTGTGATGTCCTGATTCAAAGGAGATCACAGCTCGGCGACGCTTCGCTTCTACAACAATTGTACATTTGCATGAATTCATCCAGACGAGGCTCCTGTCTGAGAGGGAGCTGCTGTGACTCATCCATCCCGGCGCCGCCGGGGGAGTCAGAACCGCGCGGAACCCGTGAAGCCGGAGACAGCGGAGCGAGCCCGGTGCCGCCGTAGGCTCCGTCATCCCCGCGCACGCGAACAGCGAGCCGACGTAGAACACGTTCCTCTGTGAGGAGGGAACGGTCCAGGAGAACACAGACGCTACTGCTTTGGTGTTCTGGATTCAATGCGTCGCTGCGGAGTGTGTGTGAACACAACAGAATAATGAACGGCCAGACAAGTGCTTTACAAACCGTCTCCACATCCCAGAGACCACAGGGCCGCGCCGCCGCCTCTTACCTTCGCAGGGCGCTGGCGCAGAACGCTCCTCAACTGTATCGGCACAACAAAGTGATTTTGACAAACGACGTTGCCGCCAGCAGAGAGGATCCGCTGGTTCGGTCGCAGGCCGCTGTTGTCCTTTAAACAATGAAACGATTCTAAAGCTCTCTTCTTGTTCAGACATTTCTAAACCCCAATGCTCTGACCGCCTGGAAGCCTTAAAGTCTGCAGGAAGCTGACAAGAATACAAAGTGCTCAGGAAGCACCTCTCCTCAGACGGGATCTCCTCTCAGGACGGCGGCTCCAACCGAGGTTCTGTCGGCTTCACTACATGCAGCTTGTATGAGGATTGTGTTCTGACGATGGGCAGCATGTAGTCCAGCGGTGAATACAAGAACTACAAGTCCCACAAGGAGTCTACATCAGGGCCTGCGTGGACTACAGCTGTAGTGTCAGATGTGAAGGGAACTGTAGAGTAACATCTCTACTCTATAACCAATATATTGTTCTTTAGTTTGTAACATCTCTACTCTATAACCAATATATTGTTCTTTAGTTTGTAACATCTCTACTCTATAACCAATATATTGTTCTTGTATAACCGTGAGATTGTGCTAGTAGTTTGAAGGTGACTTTAGTTATTTAAATGTTTCGACGCTCTCTCTCTGTAGGGTGGAGGCGTCAGAACGTTCTGTGTGTTCATGTTTTCCTTGACTACATGTGTTAAGTGCCAATTAAAGGGCTGACATCAGAACGTGTCTGATATATCGTTCACGTGTATTTAATTGGCTCGCCTGCCTTCCAACGATCTAAAGCTAATCCACAACACTAATTAAAACTATCTAGATGAGGACAAACTCCTGTGTTTTATTGTATTTGTATTTGAAAGCCGCCAAGAAGCGATTAAATAGAAAGGCTTCCAGAGAGAGCGCTGTGACCCCAGTAGGAGACACGGTGTTGAACAAAGCAGTTTGTTAAATCTCTTATTTACTACAAACATAAATACGTGATTTGACAAACTGCTGGTTGAGATCAAGCAGTAAATGAGATAAATGAGACGGATTAGCGGGAATATCAGCGCTTAGCCAGCCGTCTCAAATTAAATATTCATACCACAATCCTCTCTGCTAATTAAAGACGAGCACGGCAGCAATTACGCTTCTCCTTGGAAAGTTTCTGATGACGTCTCACAACAACACATCACGACCTCAAGTCCAACTTGGACAACAAGACACGACTTTAGATGTCTTCTGATTGGTCAACACGACAGCATGACTGTCTTCTGCGTTGGGTAAATGGATTGTATTTATACACCAAAGAGCTTTACAGTATCGCCTCACATTCACCATTCATACACCGACGGAGGTGCCAACCATGCAAGGTAACAACCAACACGTCAGGAGCAGGTAGGGTTAGGTGGTGTCTTGCTCAGGGACACCTCCACACTTAGCTAGGAGGAGCAGGTAGGGTTAGGTGGTGTCTTGCTCAGGGACACCTCCACACTTAGCTAGGAGGAGCAGGTAGGGTTAGGTGGTGTCTTGCTCAGGGACACCTCCACACTTAGCTAGGAGGAGCAGGTAGGGTTAGGTGGTGTCTTGCTCAGGGACACCTCCACACTTAGCTAGGAGGAGCAGGTAGGGTTAGGTGGTGTCTTGCTCAGGGACACCTCCACACTTAGCTAGGAGGAGCAGGTAGGGTTAGGTGGTGTCTTGCTCAGGGACACCTCCACACTTAGCTAGGAGGAGCAGGTAGGGTTAGGTGGTGTCTTGCTCAGGGACACCTCCACACTTAGCTAGGAGGAGCAGGTAGGGTTAGGTGGTGTCTTGCTCAGGGACACCTCCACACTTAGCTAGGAGGAGCAGGTAGGGTTAGGTGGTGTCTTGCTCAGGGACACCTCCACACTTAGCTAGGAGGAGCAGGTAGGGTTAGGTGGTGTCTTGCTCAGGGACACCTCGACAAACAAAATGATGATGGTTCGCATTCTCTGTAGCCGTCGTGTCGAGGATGGATTGATGAAGACTCATATATTTATGTATTCTCTATGGTATATGATGTTATTATATACATCTCTCTCTGGTCATGGTGACGGTAAAGTAAGATATTGCACAGCAACGAGCTGCACAACTGTGTGTGTGTGTGTGTGTGTGTGTGTGTGTGTGTGTGTGGTGTCTGGTGTGTGTGTGTGTGTGTGTGTGTGTGTGTGTGTGTGTGTGTGATGAAGGCCTTTACTAATCACATGGCTGTTAGACTCGGAGACGGACAGGAAGGACTACCGTGTCATTTCCTCCCGGCACGGAGACGGAGTGACCTTGATTGCGTCCACTGTGGGGGGCGTGTCCTAAATACACACACACTTGGTCGGCTAAACACCTCCACCTGGTCCCGAGTGGTTAGAAACATTTTCTTGTCTCTCGAGGTTAGAAACATGGATAAATAAACCTACCGTCCATAAATATGCACTAAGTACATTTTCTAAATGTTAAATGTCTCTTTAGTTTCCTCCGTCGATTATCGCTCAAATATCATTCATTATCATAACATTAAATATTATTGAAGAGAATTCCAGTAATGTCACCAAATGTGCATTTCTCCCCTGCAATGTACCAGAGCGTAGACACACACACACACACACACACACACACACACACACACACACACACACACACACACACACACACACACACACACACACACACACACACACACACACACACACACACACCAGACACCACACACACACACACACACGCAGATTGCTAATGTGCAGTCAAAATGTCAGTTTGAAGCTGTAATTCAGTCCAATGTGACAGGACTGAAGCTATGCAGAGCTCTGAGGAAACACTTCACAATCATTAGCAGAGTAATGTTGTGTCACACACACACACACACACACACACACACACACACACACACACACACACACACACACACACACACACACACACACACACACACACACACACACACACATACACACACTATAGCTGTAACTTGCTCCAGATGAAAGCTCAGGTCCTAAAAATACAAACTTAGAAGCACGACTCACTGGTCTGATGTCTCTCCACTAACTATAGGCTGCTAACAACACCAACTATACTAATATAGTAACCACACTAACCCCACTAACTATACTAACTATACTAGCTATACTAGCTATACTAACTATACTAACCTAATTATCAGGATGATGAGCCAGGTATCGTTAAGATAAGATAAAATATAACTTTATTAATCCCGAAGGAAATTCTTGTGCCAGGTTGCACAGCAATACAGTACAATAAAACAATAGAGAAATACACAGAATAATACAAATAAACAGATTTACAAATGTACTGTCAAAATATAAAAATATATAAATATATCGGCAAGATAAGGTATTCAGACGGCGAAAACAATTAGTCATAATTGAAGTGTAATACTGTGATAATAATAATAATGGTTAGGGGACGTATTGCACCTGATAGAAAGAATATTAAGAATATTGCACATAATGTTGAAAGGTAATGTAGGAGAGGTAATGGATATATTAAGAATATTACACATGATGATGATGAGAGGAGATGAGAGGTAGTATTACAGGTAATATTTAGAAGGATAACATGATAATAAGTAACGACCCTTGATAACTAACTTGACATAACACTGCATCAATCCACGAGTAGCTCATAACACCAACATTTTCTTTCTGGTATCTTTTTTGTTCATTATTCTTAGTATCGATTGATTGTTTGTTTAATCGAATTTTTTTGCTGAATTGTTCATTGTCTTTTCATACGTTTTTCATTCTCGTGTTCGTCCCTTCATATGAACTATTCCTCTCTTTTTTCCTTCTTCTTGTCGAAAAGTTTCGGGTGTCTTGAGTTTTTCCGGGACCCGACAGAGCCCAGAGAGGGCCTCGTATTGAGTGCCTTGCTCAAGGCCTACCTTAGGCCAGCAGGGGCGGCCAGCAGGGATTAGGACCCTCGCACCCCTAACCACTGGCAGAGGAACTGATCGGGCGTACCTAGCGCGGAATTCTGCTCCCAATGCATCGTGGACCTTCTGCACAGGTCCTGCCCACAGACGCCCGCAAACCACTACAGCGAGCAGGCTCCTTCCCCCAATCACCAGCGAAGAACTCCTCCTCTCCCAACACCAGCCCGAGAGACTCCTCCCCTTTGCACCTCCAACACCAGCGCAGAGGCTCCTTTCCCCCAACACCAGCGAGACGCTCCTCCCCCAACACCAGCGAGAGGCTCCTCCCCCAACACCAGCGAGAGGCTCCTCCCCCAACAGCAGCGAGAGGCTCCTCACCTGAACACCATGGAGAGGCTCCTCCCCCAACACCAGCGAGAGGCTCCTCCCCCAACACCAGCGAGACGCTCCTCCCCCAACACCAGCGAGACGCTCCTCCCCCAACACCAGCGAGAGGCTCCTCCCCCAACACCAGCAAGAGGCTCCTCCCCTGAACACCATGGAGAGGCTCCTCCCCCAACACCAGCGAGACGCTCCTCCCCCAACACCAGCGAGACACTCCTCCCCCAACACCAGCGAGACGCTCCTCCCCCAACACCAGTGAGAGGCTCCTCCTCCTCCAGCCGACTAGGAGGGGTAGACGCCGTGAGAACGTCTGGGGAGCTTCTGGGAGATGGATAGCATCACAGGTAGTCTGTGATGCTATCCAATCTCCCCAGAAGCGTCTATCATATAAACCCAGAGGGCGGGGGCTTGTATTGCAGGCGACAGGAAGTGATGGTGTGCATGATGGGGGGGAAGTCGGGGTGTTGAGGATCGTTTCATGTCTGGGCATGAGCGCGGCCGCGCAGAGAGCTGTGACATGAGAGCAATATGATGCTGGTCGAGGGTAAAAAGGCCCGTCTTGTTTCTTGTCAGGCCTCAGGTTGTCGTCCGTCTGCGTAACGCCGTCATCCAGGTGACGGAGGCGGGAAACGGCAACGGCCAACTAGAAGAGCAAACGAGCAACGTGTTGGCTGTCCTCAGACTGGCGCCCCGCAGAGAGACGTCTGCACAACTGACCACATCCAAGACAATGAACACTGAGCAATATTACCTTTCAACATCATGTGGATTTTCCTCAGTATTACGTGCAATATTATTATTACTGCCCAACATCATGTGCAATACTCTCTATCATGTGCTATATTATTATTATTATTAATATCATGTTATCTATAAATATTACCTGTAATACTACCTCTCATCTCCTCTCATCATCATGTACTATATTATTATTATTATTAATATCATGTTATCTCTAAATATTACCTGTAATACTACCTCTCATCTCCTCTCATCATCATGTACTATATTATTATTATTATTAATATCATGTTATCTATAAATATTACCTGTAATACTACCTCTCATCATCATGTACTATATTATTATTATTATTAATATCATGTTATCTATAAATATTACCTGTAATACTACCTCTCATCTCCTCTCATCATCATGTACTATATTATTATTATTATTAATATCATGTTATCTATAAATATTATCTGTAATACTACCTCTCATCTCCTCTCATCATCATGTACTATATTATTATTATTATTAATATCATGTTATCTCTAAATATTATCTGTAATACTACCTCTCATCTCCTCTCATCATCATGTACTATATTATTATTATTATTAATATCATGTTATCTATAAATATTACCTGTAATACTACCTCTCATCTCCTCTCATCATCATGTACTATATTATTATTATTATTAATATCATGTTATCTCTAAATATTATCTGTAATACTACCTCTCATCTCCTCTCATCATCATGTACTATATTATTATTATTATTAATATCATGTTATCTCTAAATATTACCTGTAATACTACCTCTCATCTCCTCTCATCATGTACTATATTATTATTATTATTAATATCATGTTATCTATAAATATTACCTGTAATACTACCTCTCATCTCCTCTCATCATCATGTACTATATTATTATTATTATTAATATCATGTTATCTCTAAATATTACCTGTAATACTACCTCTCATCTCCTCTCATCATCATGTACTATATTATTATTATTATTATTATCATGTTATCTATAAATATTATCTGTAATACTACCTCTCATCTCCTCTCATCATCATGTACTATATTATTATTATTATTAATATCATGTTATCTCTAAATATTATCTGTAATACTACCTCTCATCTCCTCTCATCATCATGTACTATATTATTATTATTATTATTAATATCATGTTATCTCTAAATATTATCTGTAATACTACCTCTCATCTCCTCTCATCATCATGTACTATATTATTATTATTATTAATATCATGTTATCTATAAATATTACCTGTAATACTACCTCTCATCTCCTCTCATCATCATGTACTATATTATTATTATTATTATCTGTAATACTACCTCTCATCATCATGTACTATATTATTATTATTATTAATATCATGTTATCTCTAAATATTACCTGTAATACTACCTCTCATCTCCTCTCATCATCATGTACTATATTATTATTATTATTAATATCATGTTATCTATAAATATTACCTGTAATACTACCTCTCATCTCCTCTCATCATCATGTACTATATTATTATTATTATTAATATCATGTTATCTATAAATATTACCTGTAATACTACCTCTCATCTCCTCTCATCATCATGTACTATATTATTATTATTATTAATATCATGTTATCTCTAAATATTACCTGTAATACTACCTCTCATCTCCTCTCATCATCATGTACTATATTATTATTATTATTAATATGAATGCTGTTACTCTCTAAGATATTACCTGTCCAAGGAGAGCGCGAGAGCCCTGTTTTCCCCTCATCTCACTACCTCTCATCTCATATGCACTCATGTACTATAATTATTCATGTCATTATTATTATGCATGTTATCTCTAAATATTACCTGCTAATACTACCTCTCATCTCCTCTCCATCATCATGTACTATAATATTATTATTATTAATATCATGTTATTCTAAAATATTTAACCTGTAATACCTACCTCTCAATCATCATGTACTATATTATTATTATTATTAATATCATGTTATGTATAAATTAGGGCCGGGACTTTAACGCGTTAATTACGATTGATTAATTACATAAAGAATAACGCGTTAAAATAATTAACGCATTTTAATCGCACTTTATTTTTGCACTCCAAACACCACGGAACGTTTCTCAGTGGACGAATTGGCGGCTCAAATATGGGCGGACCGGAAGAGATCGCGTTTGACCGGTTTGTTGTTGTTACCATTTTAGATGGTAGAGATGGTAGAGATGGCACTTTATGTTAAACTGTTGGTCTGTGTAGATAAAATAAACAGGATTTTGCTGCTTAAACGTATGTCTATGTGACACGCGCTGGTAATTTGGGTCTGTTGTCGGGATTCTAATTTTTCGCTAGAGGCAAAACAAGATGGTTTTTTTGTGACTTTTTTCCTATTTTATATATTACGAAAGTTAAAGTGTCGAACAACTGACTCAATTAAATAAACAACATGTTTAGGATCAGTAAATACTCGTAATTTGTCAGCAAAGTCGTCTTGTTTTAGGCGCTATTGCGCCTACGTTTCGGGGGCGTGGTGTATGAAGTGTTTGATTAGCATATTCGGTTTCATTGGCTTTCGTCACCACACACGTCACATCCGCTGGCCTCCCCGCAGCTACAAGAACTACATTTCCCAGCGCGTAGAAAGGTCTCGCCCTCCCAAAACAACTACAAAGGCGGGATCGCTGTTTCCTGCAGTTTTTCGAGGATAAATAATGAACGTTTGCGAGATCTTGAAAGTCTCGAAGTGAACACATCACAATTGTGCTATTTAAAAAAAAAACAAACTTAATACACATTTTGGTGTAATACATGACTTAAAAGCCTAATGTAGCTGAAGCAGCAGCTGGTTGGGGGCGGAGTTAACGAGTTGTTCCCGCCCATTGTTCTGACATCGACAGCGATTAAAATGCGATTGTTACGATTAATTAATTACAAAGCCTCTAATTAATTAGATACATTTTTTTAATCGAGTCCCACCACTAGTATAAATATTACCTGTAATACTGCCTCTCATGTGCTATATTATTATTATTATTAAGGGTTATCAGGGTGTGCATTAAGAATCAGAAAATGATGTTCCATGAAATCCATCACAATCTGACGTCATTTCAGTACATTTATTTCCTTGATTGTACATTGAGATGAGAGAGTGTGTGTGTGTGTGTGTGTGTGTGTTTGCAGGCGACCACATGAGAATATCTGAGGGAGGTAATCGTAACGTCTGAGCACTGATTGGTTATTCCCTTCCTCGTCTTCTCTCTCTAAAGATGATTTAGAGGCGATTTAAAGAGCAAAACTAAACAAATATGGCCGACTCGAGTCCCCAGGCTGGGGAGTGCGAGGCGTGTGTTGGGGAAAATAATTAACTTGTTTTTCTTTTAAATGCAATATAAATGTATTTAGCGTCAAGGCGTGGCGGGAGGTGATGGAGTAGGTAATGCCTGGTGACAACAGCAGCTCCTCTATAGGACAACAACGACAACACAACGAGCCCACGTGTCGCCCATCAGACCCATCGCCGCTGATTTAGTGTCAACGTTGAAACGACTCCTTCAGGTGTTTTTCACGTTTCCTACTTTTGAAACAAACTCCTCGTTTCGCAGAAACCGCAAATACATCAATCCCCGCTAACCACGCCGTGTGTTTGTGGGCTGATGTCGGGGGTCAGCCTGTAATCAATTAGCTCGGCAGCCGCCGTTAGCACGTCCCTCTGTGATCCGGAGGCCGTCGGCGGCCCCCGTGACCTCCGTCATGGAGCCGCTGAGCGATGACGCCGTGGGTTTGTTCATTAATTCACGTGTAATTGTTTCCTGTGCTTCCTGCTTCCTGCTGCCGGCCGCGGGTTCCAGCTGGCAAAAGCGCGGGGGGGGGGGGGGGGGCGGAGTCATTACAGGAGGCATGTTGCCGTGACCACCGACAACGACTCGAGGGGAGAAACCACACGTCCAATTTAAATGCAGAATTAGAATTACAGTCCAGCCCGACTCGCTGCCTTACAACTTTAAAAGAATTATAGTGAGGAGACACGCTGGCGGACACACGCACGCACACACACACACACACACACACACACACACACACACACACGCTGGTGGACACACACACACACCACACACACACACACACACACACACACACACAGTAAAGCGTGTGGTTGGCACACACAACATAGCATGGTGCCAGCACTAATGTTAGGAAATGCAATAGTGTGTCTGTGTGTGTCTGTGTGTGTGTGTGTGTGTGTGTCTGTGTGTGTGTGTCTGTGTGTGTCTGTGTGTGTGTGTGTGTCTGTGTGTGTCTGTGTGTGTGTGTGTCTGTGTGTGCCTGTGTGTGTGTGTGTCTGTGTGTGTGTGTGTGTGTGTGCCCCTCCTCCTCGGTGTAAAGGGCAGTCATGCGAAGGGCTGATTGGCCATGCTAATAGAGCTAGCCAACGCTAATAGAGCTAGCCATGCGTGGACGCTGTAATCAGTCACTTAGCGTCCGGCGGCGGCGGCGTTCATTGCTATCAACATCGCGGACACGAGTTCCTCCTGCTTTCATTTCTGCCACTCATCTGCTCTCTGACTCTCTGACTCCCCTCTCACCTCCTCTCCTCTCCTCATCCCCTCTCACATCCTCTCCTCTCCTCCTCCCCTCTCACCTGCCCTCTCCTCCTCCTCCTCTTCTCTCCTAGAAGGAGGATCTCTACTCTATCAGGAGATCTTAGTGCACCTCCCTGCCTGTCAGGGAGGTGGTGTACCTGCAGCGCTGAGATAAGGCGTCTGGAAGGTGATTATCTCCACTAGTGGAGCACCATTACCCCTCGAGTTCCTCTCCAGCCTCGTGGCGTTGGGTCCTTCATGGCGCCCCGGCGATGATGGATCCATCCCATAATGTCCCGGTGGTCTGGGGGGCCCCCGCGTCGCCCTGGCAGCGGCCCCCCAGACCATCTTCATTTCCTCCACAAATTAATGGATTAGCTAAACGTTCCTATAGCGGCCAGACCGAAACCAATCACCACCGTGATCAGTGGACGGTCACAGTCTCTCTCTCTCTCTCTCTCTCTCTCTCTCTCTCTCACACACACTTTCTCTCTCACATGCACACGTTTGTGTGTGTGTGCGCCATTTAATTCCCAAGACATTTGGCAATAATTCAGAATTAAGATAAACTCATTTATTTGAATACTTAAGTTAAAATATTAGTTGTTGTTTATCTTCCAATTAAACAGCTTGCGTGTGTGTGTGTGTGTGTGTGTTGTGGTGTTTCTCAGGGTGTCTTCATCTAACCCTACCTTGACTGTCTAAAGACCAGATGCTTTCACATTGATGAGAAACGGAGGCTTTTATTTTAATAAATAAGATCTAATTCATTGTTATTCCATGTGATAAGATCCTCCTCTTCCTCGTGATGTCACCTGGGAAGCCACGCCCCTCCTCAGGTGTGTGACGAGGTTCACCTGGTCACAGCAGCTCCGCCCACTCTACCCCTCGTCTTTGTAACGGTACCAGAACAGGTAGAACCCAAAAGCATGACACAGAACTAATAGATGCAATCAAAGTCCACAAAGGGTTTAATCCAAACTCGGTAGTCCAACAGGCGAAAGTCACAAAACAGGGTATCCGATAATCAGGCGTCAAAACAGGCAGGGATCAGGCAAGAATCAGAGTCCAGAATAACACCAGCGGATATCAAGTCAGAAAAGTAGAGACAGGTACACTAAGCTCCGCTGCAAAAACAATCTGACAAAGACAAAGGGGATAAGGCAGGTCTTATATACTGGTCTAATGAGGGAATGGGAAACAGGTGAGTAGAGCAGACTCAGGTGATGGTAGGAGTCAGGTGATTAACTGGGTGGGGCAGAGTCAGGTGATGGGATGGGCTCCGGATACTGTGGGGCAGGTGGGAGTGGCAGGATCTGAAATGACAGGACAATGAGTGGAAGAATGGCAAAGCATAGAATAAATAATGACTAAACACAAAGTTTCAGGATGCCCTCATGACAGTCTTCTTCCTCCCTCTTCACTTCACTGTCTTCCTCTACGTTTGTGTGTGCGCGTGTGTGTGTGATACCCGGGTGAATACAAGGGAAAGTGTTTCTAAGATTAAATACAGAAAATATGAAATACATTTATGGATAGAAGGTGATCTTGTCTTTATCTTCTGCAAGATAAGACCATATGTGACCATGTTTCCTAGAACAACTATGAAAGTTACAGAAAATAATAAAAACTAAATAAGCAAATCCCACTTTTATTAAACGGATGTTTTCTAATATTCTACTCATGAACCAGCGACAACGTTTAAATCTCAAGTCTTTAGCAGTCGGATTAAAGGTTGTTCTGCTCTGAAGCAGCAAAATAATTACAGAACAATAATAGAACAATAATGTCGTGAAAGAGTCTTGAATGAATGAACTAATGAAGGAGGCGTGAGGAGAGGGAGGGCCAGAGGTTCCAGGGGTGGGGAGGAGATGTAACTCCGCCCACTTGGTTGTCACTGAGCTGAAGACTTTGCGTGCATGTGTGTGTGTGTGTGTGTGTGCGTGTGTGTGTGTGCATGTGTGTGGGTATGCATGTGCGTGTGTGTGTGTGCATGTGTGTGGGTGTGCATGTGTGTGTGTGTGTGTGTGTTTCTGACATCAGAGAGACCAATCCCAGCCTCTGTAAACCAGCCTTATGCAATCTTGACGGTGATGGCTGGTTTCCTGTTCTTGTCCTTCGGAATCAGAAAAAGATTGAAATAAATAGAAAAGATGACAAAAAAGGATTGAGGAAGAGGAGAAGCCTGGAAGGAAAACGTCAAGACGTCAACAGGGCCAGCAGGTCAGAGGTCAGCACAGGCCACAGCCGACTGGCAACCGACAATCACGACTCCATCATTTTGCCATCGTCGCGCGGTTATCATTAAACACAACAAAGGACGAGGCTAAATCACAGAGCGAGGTGACCTCTGACCTCTGACCTCTGTAGCCGCAGGACGCCGCCTCCCTCACCGCCGCTAAGCTAGTCTGCCTTCACAACTCAAAGGGCTCCTATTGTACCGCCAGGTGTGAGTGGGATGAGCCATTCCAAGCCTCTTTTGACATCACAAGTGGGAGAGTCCACCCAGATGTATGGTGGGTAGATCAGCCCACCAGCCTACTGTCCAGTGGACCGTACCAACTGGGCAGGCTGATCTATCCACCGTACAACAGTAACATGACGTTCTGGCGTCTGCTCCTATACTCTCTTAATATTGACACTGTAGAGTAGCTACGAGGCGTTGTGTGTTTTATGTTTTATGTGCGGTTTGTAACGTCGTAGTCGTATAGTCTGAGGAGTCGTCTTCCGACAGCTCTTCTCGCTGCTCTTCTCGCTGCTGGAGCGGTAGACCAATAAAGATTTGTCTCTTTGAACCAGCAGGAGTCTCGCGGTCGCCTCCCGCCGCGACCCGCTGGGCGCCGCCGCGGACGCCGGCTAATTGCGATGAATTGAAGAAGCCATTAGACATGCTAATGAGAAGGGAGATGAGTTTTAATTATACAATATAACCAGAGAGAGGAGAGATCTGTCAGTCTCCTGCAACACAGCGGTCAGCTGGGAGGAGGAGGAGGAGGAGGAGGAGGTGGAGGAGGAGGAGGAAGGGGTGTGAGGGGAAATGTGAGTGGGGATTGGGGAAGAAGGGGAGAAAGGTGGAGAGGAGGGAAATGGAGAAGATGAGGGAGGGAGGGAGGAGAAGAGGGGAGGAGGGGGGGGGGATGAGGAGAGAAAAGAGTAGAGAAGATGGGAGTGGAGGAGGAGGAGGAGGAGGAGGGACGGTGCCTCTGGAGGAGGAGCTGTGATGGATGGAGGAGGCCGGGACAAGGAGATGGATGAGGAGGTGCTGATGGCAGATCAAGTGTTTATGACAGAGCAAGTGGTGGGGGTTTGAGCCAATGATAAAAGAGGAGGAGGAACATGAAGCATCACGGTGGCGGCGGCGGCGGCGTGGCGTCCAGAGGCCCCCACAGCGACGCTCTGTGGCCCTCTGCTGCCCCCTCAAGGTCTCAGGTGGAACTGAGACTGGAGTACAGGAGGAGGAGGAGGGTTGGTACAAAGGATAGGAGGGATGAAGAGTGGCAAGAGATATTGATGTGTGGGTGAATACTTTATAGGAGATATGGGTTGGAGTGACATTTAGAGGAACATGTGTTTAGTCATTGAAAGAGTTCATGTAAAAGGACGCCTAAAACCGGCAGATGTGTGAATAATAAAACTCTGATATGAAATAATACAACGACACTAAAATACTCTCATGTGACACGAGGTCCTAAACCCCGACGAGAATCTGCTCGTAAAAATGATCATAAAATGTTGAGGAATTGTTTATTTCTTCCTCATTTAGAAAGTGAATTATGGTGACAATGTGGTGTTAGAGCGGGGAGAGATGGTCCAGTCCATCACGGTGTTTCCCAGTGTTGTGGTGTTTCCCGGTGTTTCCTGGTGTTGTGGTGTTTCCCAGTGTTGTGGTGTTTCCCGGTGTTGTGGTGTTTCCCAGTGTTGTGGTGTTTCCTGGTGTTTCCCAGTGTTGTGGTGTTTCCCGGTGTTTCCCAGTGTTGTGGTGTTTCCCGGTGTTGTGGTGTTTCCTGGTGTTGTGGTGTTTCCAGTGTTGTGGTGTTTCCCAGTGTTGTGGTGTTTCCCGGTGTTGTGTTTCCCAGTGTTGTGGTGTTTCCCGGTGTTGTGTTTCCTGGTGTTGTGGTGTTTCCCAGTGTTGTGGTGTTTCCCAGTGTTGTGGTGTTTCCTGGTGTTTCCCAGTGTTGTGGTGTTTCCTGGTGTTTCCCAGTGTTGTGGTGTTTCCCGGTGTTGTGGTGTTTCCCGGTGTTGTGGTGTTTCCCGGTGTTGTGGTGTTTCCCAGTGTTGTGGTGTTTCCCGGTGTTTCCCAGTGTTTTGGTGTTTCCCAGTGTTGTGGTGTTTCCCGGTGTTTCCCAGTGTTGTGGTGTTTCCCGGTGTTTCCGGTGTTTCCCAGTGTTGTGGTGTTTCCCGGTGTTTCCGGTGTTTCCCAGTGTTGTGGTGTTTCCGTGTTTCGGTGTTTCCCAGTGTTGTGGTGTTTCCCCGTGTTTCCCAGTGTTGTGGTGTTTCCCGGTGTTCGGTGTTTCCCAGTGTTGTGGTGTTTCCCGGTGTTTCCGGTGTTTCCCAGTGTTGTGGTGTTTCCCAGTGTTTTCCCGGTGTTGCCGTGTTTCACAGTAGATGGTGGAGATGAGTTGATGACTTGTGCTGCTGGTGACTCAGACATATCTTTAGCATGGATGAGTAGTAATATTCATAAAGTCATATTTGTTTTATGTGTTATTTGTTGCACCATCAATAAATAACACATAAATATATATGTAGTATTATCATAGAATACATTGTACTTCATTGTTTTGTTGTCATGTTATTGTATTAATGATTTGTACAACCCTGCTTGTATTACTTCTTGTACTGTCTTATACTGTCGGTATAATCCTGACACTTTCCCTCCCATTTGATATTGTTTTATATCTTCATGTATATTTTTATTGTCTTAGTAAACTCTGTTTTAAATGAAGCTATAGAACTAAATGTGTTGTTGTTGTTTATTCCTGCCTGAGGAAGACTGGGTTTACCTGAGAGGGAAGAGGAATATATAAAAGATATAAAATATATATCCATCTTCTATTTGATATTCCTGGGCAGCTGCAGAGTGCATCACGTATGGATGGATGTCGGCACGTAGAGACGGGTCTGGAGATCCCTCCTCAAGCAGGAGATGGTGGAGGTCTGGTTGGGAGAGAGTTCCTCGCAGGCCCCGGTGGTCAGTGAGCTGTAAAGTTCTGGGTTCAATCCCCCAATGCACTAAAGTCATCTTCCTCTCCGGATCGGAAGGGAAGTAAGAGAGAGGAGATCAGAATGTTAAGTCAGGACGGGGGTCCGCGGGGGTCCGGGCGACGGGAGTATTAGCCTCATTTGTAGAAACCGTTTGCTCCCAGAGATGTCCAGAGGAGGACGCTGATTAGATCATGATGAACCACGGACAGATCTTGTGATTTATTTTGAGCCGGTCCACCGACCAGACGCTGCCAATCAATTGTAATTACATCCTCTGTGTTTGACTTGGCTGGGACAGCAGCAGCAACTAGTGGAGGGGAGACGGGGCAAATGAGACAAACTGTGACGTGATGAGAACCAAGAGGAAACGGCTGGCGCTGCGGGCTCAGAAGTGACTCCCCAGGCTGATCCTGCCAGGACTGACTCCCTGACCGAGAGGGGAGGAGAGGAGGAGAGGAAAGGAGGAGGAAGGAGAGGAGGGCAGAGGAGACCCCACGTGGAAT
>PIJE02001982.1:41161-50177 GCA_002895965.2 Coryphaenoides rupestris | reverse complement strand
CTCCCTGAGATGCCCAGGACTGACTCCCTGACCCAGGACTGACTCCCAGAAGTGACTCCCTGACCCAGAAGTGACTCCCTGACCAGCACTGACTCCCTGACCCAGGACTGACTCCCTGACCAGGACTGACTCCCTGACCAGGACTGACTCCCTGACCAGGACTGACTCCCTGACCCAGGACTGACTCCCTGACCAGGACTGACTCCCTGACCCAGGACTGACTCCCTGACCAGGACTGACTCCCTGACCAGGACTGACTCCCTGACCAGGACTGACTCCCTGACCAGGACTGACTCCCTGACCAGGACTGACTCCCTGACCCAGGACTGACTCCCTGACCAGGACTGACTCCCTGACCAGGACTGACTCCCTGACCCAGGACTGACTGCCTGACCCAGGACTGACTCCCTGACCAGGACTGACTCCCTGACCCAGGACTGACTCCCTGACCCAGGACTGACTCCCTGACCAGGACTGACTCCCTGACCAGGACTGACTCCCTGACCAGGACTGACTCCCTGACCAGGACTGACTCCCTGACCAGGACTGACTCCCTGACCAGGACTGACTCCCTGACCAGGACTGACTCCCTGACCCAGGACTGACTCCCTGACCCAGGACTGACTCCCTGACCCAGGACTGACTCCCTGACCAGGACTGACTCCCTGACCCAGGACTGACTCCCTGACCAGGACTGACTCCCTGACCAGGACTGACTCCCTGACCAGGACTGACTCCCTGACCAGGACTGACTCCCTGACCAGGACTGACTCCCTGACCCAGGACTGACTCCCTGACCAGGACTGACTCCCTGACCAGGACTGACTCCCTGACCAGGACTGACTCCCTGACCCAGGACTGACTCCCTGACCCAGGACTGACTCCCTGACCAGGACTGACTCCCTGACCAGGACTGACTCCCTGACCAGCACTTGGTGTAATTACATTCTATTTTATATAGGATACCAAACACATCTACATCGGCACCATGCTGCTGTAAGAGTCATGTCTGATGACAACACAACAGAAACATGAAACCTTTGGTATCAACACGGACATGAAGTTACTTGACTGTTTAGGGGAGGAGAGGGGGAGTCAGTGCGACAGAAGCGGTGGGGGTTGAAGAGAGATGATATGTAATTTCACAGTCAACTTACTGTGATGTAGTATTGCTCAACAATAACCTGTGTGAGTGTGTGTGAGTGTGTGTTACCTGTACAGTCTAGTTAGAACTACAGGGCTGGGGAGGAGGTGGAGGAGGAGGAGGAGGAAGAGGAGGAGGTGTCCTGGCACCAGCTCCAGAAGACATGAGCAACACAACAGAACAGAACCGACCCAGTGGACCAGAATAAAGAGTCAGCCAGAGACACGAGCGCAGTAAAGAGCTCCTGGATGTGGAAGTACCCACCGATACACACACACACACACACACACACAGAGAGAGAGAGAGAGAGAGAGAGAGATTTCAGCTTTGCGTTTCAATAATTTGACACCTGAGCCAAAGACTCTTTATTTATTTATTTATTTCGATGAGATTCTCAGGTCCACATCTCAGCCTTCATTTAGTTTATGTTCTTTATTTTCACTGCGCCGCCGCCACCAACAAGTTCTTCCTGATTAGCGGCGCGGGAGGAGAACCCAGCAGCCAAACAGATGATTCATACGCTCATAAACCGGCTGTGTGTGTGTGTGTGTGTGTGTATATATATAAGGTACACACTCAGGTCAAATACTATCCTAATATTTGTTAACTCTCTTTTCAGCAAATCACACAAGTCGTCCAGGGAAGCGTCCGTCTGCATCCAGTCTCCGGGTTTTGAAGAATACTTTAATCGTCACTCAATCATCACATGACATCTCAGCGTGTCTACAACCCTGGGACACGCCCCCCCGCCACGCGCTGCCGCCAGACAGCTTCTGATTGGTTGTTCCTCCTCCTCCTCCTCTCTCCTCCCTCACAGTTTGCTGCTGTTCTTCTGGACCTGACCCACCAACGCCACCAGCTGGTCGGAGGCCACCACGCGGCGCTCCTGCAGGTAGAGCGCGCGGTTCCGTGTCGTCTCTGCCAGGAAGTAGCGGTAGTTGACCATGATGCCGCAGGAGGCGGCCGCGCCCCGCGCGCTGGTGTCCGCGCGCCAGTTGAGGCGCCACAGCGCCGCACCGTTCTGCAGGTGGAAGTTGGCCACGGGGTCGAGCGCGTAGCCACGCCTCTTCTCGGCGTACAGGTACCAGGCGCACAGACGCATGAGGGGCGGCTCCAGGGCGCGGCACAGACGCTCCGAGCGCAGCCACTCCCCGCCGGCCAGGAGGCGCCGCAGGGCCTCCGGGGAGGAGGAGGAGGAAGAGGAGGAGGAGGAGGAGGAGGGCCCGCCCGTGGCCTCCCCCACCTCCCGCCACTCCTGCTCAGACAGAAGCTCCAGGCCTCCTCCTCCTCCTCCTCCTCCCCCGTGCGCCTCCTTCCGGCTCTGGCCCAGCAGGAGGCTCTGCAGCCAGGAGGAGAAGCCGGGGATGGGGGAGAGGCTGGAGAACTGGGTGAGGTGCGGGAACTCCCCCTGCGAGAGGAGAGAGAGGAGAGAGAGGAGAGAGAGAGGAGAGGAGGGGAGCGTGGAGATGAGAGAGAGGAGGGGAGGAGAGAGGAGAGAGAGGAGAGGAGGGGAGCGTGGAGATGAGAGAGAGGAGGGGAGGAGAGAGGAGGGGAGAGAGGAGAGACGAGAGAGGAGCGAGGAGACAAGGTGAGTGAGGAGGGGAGAGAGGAAGTAAAGAAGAGTTATTGATCCCGAGGGGAAGATGTCGCAGCTATAACCGTTACAACCTCTCAGCTCCACACAATAGAACCAAGAGAATACATTCAAGTAGTAAAATCTCATGATATAGACAACGTACTCATACTGTATGTACCTTCAGTATGCATTTAGCATAGTGTACCCATAGCTATGGAAGATAAAGTTCATGCAGAACTTCATCAACTGCATGCAGTCCAGATGGTTTATAGCGTTCCTTCCACAACACGCCAAAGCAGAATCACCCAATAGAAACAAAGATACCGTTCAGCATCCCTCTGCAGACAGCGAGGTGGGGGATTCAGAGGCGTGTCATTAAGGAGCAGGTCTAGCACGCCTACAGATGGACAGTGCAGGTGAAACCAGGACTAGAACATCTCAACAACTCGTCATCATCATCCTCTGTAGGGTTCTGAACTGAATTGAAGCCTAAAACCCTAAAAAGGTGGAGTTGGAGGAATCTAGCATCTCATCAGGTCAGGGCCACTAACAGACAGGCCTGTCGTCCGTGGAGATGGAGGAGCTCACGTTCATCTGGAGGTCCCCGGGGTCCCGCCCCCCGCCCGCCTCAGCTCCCCCTCCCTCTGAACTGATGCCCGCCCACCTCACCCTCACCCTCACAACCCCTCTCCCTCCCTCTCTCCCATCTTGACATGGTGGTTGCATGACCAGACAGGGCTTCCGGGGGAGACGGAGGAGGGAGGAGGAGGAGGAGGAGGATGGCGTGCAGATGAAAGTGAGAGTGTCAGCGAGAAGCCCTGGGGGAGTGGATGGCTGTTTGGATTGCAATTTAAGTCTCCTCTGTTCTCCCAGTCTCTATTCTTTTCTTTTCTTTCTTTCTTCTTTCTTTCCATCTATCATCCATCTATCTCTCCATACCTCCTTCCTCCTCCAGTTTCTCTGGCTGTGTTCCCTCCCCTCCTCCCTTTCCCTCCCTCTCTCCCTCTCTCCCCTCTACCCCCCTCTCTTTTTTTGCAGGCCAAGCGGGGATCCAGACCCTGAATCTCAGCCCTGACGTCTTGTGTCCCTGGTCCTGAGCTGCCCTCGGTCTGAAGGGTCAGGCTGCCCTCGGTCTGAAGGGTCGGGGCTGCCCTCGGTCTGAAGGATCGGGGCCCTCGGTCTGAAGGGTCGGGGCTGCCCTCGGTCTGAAGGATCGGGGCCCTCGGTCTGAAGGGTCAGGGCTGCCCTCGGTCTGAAGGATCGGGGCCCTCGGTCTGAAGGGTCAGGGCTGCCCTCGGTCTGAAGGATCGGGGCCCTCGGTCTGAAGGATCTGGGCCCTCGGTCTGAAGGGTCGGGGCTGCCCTCGATCTGAAGGATCGGGGCCCTCGGTCTGAAGGGTCAGGGCTGCCCTCGGTCTGAAGGATCGGGGCCCTCGGTCTGAAGGGTCGGGGCTGCCCTCGATCTGAAGGATCGGGGCCCTCGGTCTGAAGGGTCAGGGCTGCCCTCGGTCTGAAGGATCGGGGCCCTCGGTCTGAAGGATCGGGGCCCTCGGTCTGAAGGGTCGGGGCTGCCCTCGATCTGAAGGATCGGGGCCCTCGGTCTGAGCTGCAGTCAGATCTCAGCACCCAGCGGCGCCCTGCTCTGCTAGATAAATAGCACCGCTAGCCATGATAAATGCTATCTGTTGAGAAAACATTCATCACCACACTCTGCCTTCCATTTACCCATTTTTCCATATTTTGTGCATTATGCCGTATAATAAATCACACTATCAGACAAACTAGAAGGCCAATAAGCAGAACAATGGATACGAAGCAGAGACCACCTATGGAGGTTTTCAGAGGAACGAGCCGTCGCTGAGCTGGAGAAACACACACAGACATCTGGGAGGAGGAGGAGGAGGACGACGAGTCCCAGGAAGAGTTATTCCCCATCTGTCGTCGCTGCGCTGTGCTGTTTAAATAAAGGTTGTAATCATTCAAAGCGCAACAGCTGGAGGTCTCTGAGGGAGATGGATTCCTGAGGAATAACTCAGATCTGTGTTCATACTGTCCTTATCCTAGAAACGTTCCCGATCGATAGCGCGGTACGAACGCTCTGAGCTGCTGTAAACTCAGAACATTACCGCGGGAAACGCTGGAGCTGCGGTCGGAGAGACAGGGTTTAACAGTCTTCTGTTTAATGACAACTTACTCCCATCGATCGGTGATTATTCTTTATGTTATCGTCACCCTATCCCCGTTCCCAGCTTCAGTAGGACTGCTACTGTTCTGTATGTTCACCACCTTTAAAGCAGAACTCCACCCAAACAGGACCCACCTGCAGCTCCCGCACCACCCTCTTGATGAGGTAGTTCCCCAGCTCCACCCCCTGCAGCCCAGCCTGGGTGGAGGAGATGGAGTAGAAGATGGCCGCGTTGATCTGTGTCAGGTCCTCCTTGGCGTCGAGACGAGTGAACTCTCGCACGATGCTCTGAGGAACCAGAACCACAACCAGGTAGGTCCATGTTAACACAGTACTGTCTAACCCCTACCTGCTCCTTAATGACCTGTCTCTGTACTGTCTAACCCCTACCTGCTCCTTAATGACCTGTTGAGGAGGAGGAGGAGGAGGGCCCGCCCGTGGCCTCCCCCACCTCCCGCCACTCCTGCTCAGACAGAAGCTCCAGGCCTCCTCCTCCTCCTCCCCCGTGCGCCTCCTTCCGGCTCTGGCCCAGCAGGAGGCTCTGCAGCCAGGAGGAGAAGCCGGGGATGGGGGAGAGGCTGGAGAACTGGGTGAGGTGCGGGAACTCCCCCTGCGAGAGGAGAGAGAGGAGAGGGAGGAGAGAGAGGAGAGAGAGGAGAGAGAGGAGAGAGAGAGGAGAGGAGGAGAGGAGGGGAGCGTGGAGATGAGAGAGAGGAGGGGAGGAGAGAGGAGAGGAGGGGAGCGTGGAGATGAGAGAGAGGAGGGGAGGAGAGAGGAGGTGAGAGAGGAGAGACGAGAGAGGAGCGAGGAGACGAGAGTGAGGAGGGGAGAGAGGAAGTAAAGAAGAGTTATTGATCCCGAGGGGAAGATGTCGCAGCTATAACCGTTACAACCTCTCAGCTCCACACAATAGAACCAAGAGAATACATTCAAGTAGTAAAATCTCATGATATAGACAACGTACTCATACTGTATGTACCTTCAGTATGCATTTAGCATAGTGTACCCATAGCTATGGAAGATAAAGTTCATGCAGAACTTCATCAACTGCATGCAGTCCAGATGGTTTATAGCGTTCCTTCCACAACACGCCAAAGCAGAATCACCCAATAGAAACAAAGATACCGTTCAGCATCCCTCTGCAGACAGCGAGGTGGGGGATTCAGAGGCGTGTCATTAAGGAGCAGGTCTAGCACGCCTACAGATGGACAGTGCAGGTGAAACCAGGACTAGAACATCTCAACAGCTCGTCATCATCATCCTCTGTAGGGTTCTGAACTGAATTGAAGCCTAAAACCCTAAAAAGGTGGAGTTGGAGGAATCTAGCGATCTATCAGGTCAGGGCACTAACAGACAGGCCTGTCCTCCGTGGAGATGGAGGAGCTCACGTTCATCTGGAGGTCCCCGGGGTCCCGCCCCCCGCCCGCCTCAGCTCCCCCTCCCTCTGAACTGATGCCCCGCCCACCCTCACCCTCACAACCCTCTCCCTCCCTCTCTCCCTCTTTGACATGTGGGTTGATGACAGACAGGGTTCCGGGGAGAGGAGGAGGAGGAGGAGGAGGAGGAGGAGGCTGCAGATGAAAGTGAGAGTGTCAGGAGAGCCCTGGGGGAGTGAGATGGTGTTTGGATGAATTTAAGTCTCCTCTGTTCTCCCAGTCTCTATTCTTTTCTTTTCTTTCTTTCTTTCTTTCCATCTATCATCCATCTATCTCTCCATACCTCCTTCCTCCTCCAGTTTCTCTGGCTGTGTTCCCTCCCTCTCTCCCTCTCTCCCTCTCTCCCCTCTACCCCCCTCTCTTTTTTTGCAGGCCAAGCGGGGATCCAGACCCTGAATCTCAGCCCTGACGTCTTGTGTCCCTGGTCCTGAGCTGCCCTCGGTCTGAAGGGTCAGGCTGCCCTCGGTCTGAAGGGTCGTGGGCCTGGGGGCTGCCCTCGTCTTGAAGGATCGGGGCCCTCGGTCTGAAGGGTCGGGGCTGCCCTCAATCTTGAAGGATCGGGTGGCCTCGGTTCTGAAGGGTCGGGCTGCCTCGTGTCTGAAGGATCTGGGGCCTCGGTCTGAAGGGTCGGGGCTGCCCTCGATCTGAAGGATCGGGGCCCTCGGTCTGAAGGGTCAGGGCTGCCCTCGGTCTGAAGGATTGGGGCCCTCGGTCTGAAGGATCTGGGCCCTCGGTCTGAAGGGTCGGGGCTGCCCTCGATCTGAAGGATCGGGGCCCTCGGTCTGAAGGGTCAGGGCTGCCCTCGGTCTTGAAGGATCTTGGGCCCTCGGTCTGAAGGGTCGGGGCTGCCCTCGATCTGAAGGATCGGGGCCCTCGGGTCTGAAGGGTCAGGGCTGCCCTCGGTCTGAAGGATCTGGGCCCTCGGTCTGAAGGGTCGGGGCTGCCCTCGATCTGAAGGATCGGGGCCCTCGGTCTGAAGGGTCGGGGCTGCCCTCGATCTGAAGGATCGGGGCCCTCGGTCTGAGCTGCAGTCAGATCTCAGCACCAGCGGCGCCCTGCTCTGCTAGATAAATAGCACCGCTAGCCATGATAATGCTATCTGTTGAGGAAAAACATTTATCACCACACTCTGCCTTCCATTTACCCATTTTTCCATATTGTGTGCATTATGCCAGTATAATAAATCACACTATCAGACAAACTAGAAGGCCAATAAGCAGAACAATGGATACGAAGCAGAGACCACCTATGGAGGTTTTCAGAGGAACGAGCCGTCGCTGAGCTGGAGAAACACACACAGACATCTGGGAGGAGGAGGAGGAGGACGACGAGTCCCAGGAAGAGTTATTCCCCATCTGTCGTCGCAGCGCTGTTGCTGTTTAAATAAAGGTTGTAATCATTCAAAGCGCAGCAGCTGGAGGTCTCTGAGGGAGATGGATTCCTGAGGAATAACTCAGATCTGTGTTCATACTGTCCTTATCCTAGCGACGTTCCCGATCGATAGCGCGGTACGAACGCTCTGAGCTGCTGTAAACTCAGAACATTACCGCGGGGAAACGCTTGGAGCTGCGGTCGGAGAGACAGGGTTAACAGTCTTCTGTTTTAATGACAACTTACTCCCATCGATCGGTGATTATTCTTTATGTTATCGTCACCCTATCCCCGTTCCCAGCTTCAGTAGGACTGCTACTGTTCTGTATGTTCACCACCTTTAAAGCAGAACTCCACCCAAACAGGACCCACCTGCAGCTCCCGCACCACCCTCTTGATGAGGTAGTTCCCCAGCTCCACCCCCTGCAGCCCAGCCTGGGTGGAGGAGATGGAGTAGAAGATGGCCGCGTTGATCTGTGTCAGGTCCTCCTTGGCGTCGAGACGAGTGAACTCTCGCACGATGCTCTGAGGAACCAGAAGCACAACCAGGTAGGTCCATGTTAACACAGTACTGTCTAACCCCTACCTGCTCCTTAATGACCTGTCTCTGTACTGTCTAACCCCTACCTGCTCCTTAATGACCTGTCTCTGTACTGTCTAACCCCTACCTGCTCCTTAATGACATGTCTCTGTACTGTCTAACCCCTACTGCTCCTTAATGACCTGTCTCGTGTACCGTTCTAGCCCCTACCTGGCTCTCTGAATGACCTGTCTCTGTACCGTCTAACCCTACCTCCTCCTTAATGAATTCTCGGTACTGCTACCCCATACCTTGTCCTTAACTGGGTCTGTCTAACCCCCTACCTGCTCCTTAATGACCCCGTCTCTGTACCGTCTGTACTGTCTAACCCCTACCTGCTCCTTAATGACCTGTCTCTGTACTGTCTAACCCCTACCTGCTCCTTAATGACCTGTCTCTGTACTGTCTAACCCCTACCTGCTCCTTAATGACCCGTCTCTGTACTGTCTAACCCCTACCTGCTCCTTAATGACCTGTCTCTGTACTGTCTAACCCCTACCTGCTCCTTAATGACCTGTCTCTGTACTGTCTAACCCCTACCTGCTCCTTAATGACCTGTCTCTGTACTGTCCTACCTGCTCCTTAATGACCTGTCTCTGTACTGTCTAACCCCTACCTGCTCCTTAATGACCTGTCTCTGTACTGTCTAACCCCTACCTGCTCCTTAATGACCTGTCTCTGTACTGTCTAACCCCTACCTGCTCCTTAATGACCTGTCTCTGTAC
>PIJE02001982.1:21161-36161 GCA_002895965.2 Coryphaenoides rupestris | reverse complement strand
CTACTAATAGAAGACGAAGAAGGTGGATGTCAACCAATCAGAGTGAAGGCGCTTAAGTCTTATCCAATCAGAGCGGCGTCACTCTCGCGCTGAAGTCAATTAGGTCGTCAGGTGCAGCTGCTGGACGTCAGGCCGTATTCACTTTTATATTCAAAACGCTGACAGTACGGTGAGTAAAGCGCACTCTTCATCACAATAATCTGATATATTTGATATATTTGAGTTTATGACGGAGTTTGCTTGTCGAGAGTCAGGGAAAAGCGGACAAAAAACAGTTAATTAATCGATGAATGGCGACTAACTCCACACTGACCGTTCAGTCATCACTGTGCTGCAGGTGCATTCATACATTTAACACAAACTATAAGATACTTTACATTAAAGATCAACAAGTAATCACAATATAGTAACTGTGCTGGGGGTGCATTCATACATTTAACAAACTATAAGATACTTTACATTAAACATCAACAAAAGTAATCAGATTATATAGTCCACTGTGCTGCAGGTGCATTCAATTACATTCGTAACACATAACGTATGAGATACTTTACATTAATACATCGAACAAGTATATCCACAAAAATATGGTGAAGATGAAAGAAAAAGGATCCATTCCCAAACTATATAGTGAATCATATCACAATATCTGTATAAAATACTTGTAATATGATGTATGTATTTATTTTACCATATCGTGTATCGCCTATGTCTCAGGATATGAGCTATATTAAGGTGGAACTATGGGGGGGGGTGTGTGTGTGTTCGTGGTGCAGGTGAGAGACAGGAAGAGGAGGCCAACGTCCAGAGGAAGATGAAGAAGACTCTGGTGGATGGAGAGGCTGCGGTCGCTGAGGTAGATGCGGTCGCTAAGGGCGACGCGGTTGCTAAGGGAGATGCGGTCACTAAGGGCGCCGCGGCCGATGGAAGGTGAGCAACACTTGGTGCAGATTAAAGTGCTGCTTTGGGGACAGCAAGAGAAGTTAAGTCTTAAGTGTCTATTAACCCACACTTTCAGATGCTAATTCAGTCAAACGAGTCCAGCTTTTAGGTTGTTTATCAAATAAATCTTTTTGTAAATGGCTGCCTAACCTATACATCTAGGCTTTTATCGTCTATAAATCTGGACTTCAACACCATTAACATTGAGCAGGTACCCCCCCCCCCTCCCCCCGCCTGTTCAGGCTGAAAGCATACAAATTTGTAAAACAACTCTCAGAAATGGATATTTCATTTAAAAAAACAGGTAGTAATGGTGTCGATAAATCGTGTGTGTGTGTGTGTGTGTGCGTGCGCGTGCGTGCGTGCGTGCGTTCGGTTTAGTGCGCAGACCTCTCCGTCTTCATCTGAATAAATTAATTTACCTTGATATCTTAGCGTGTGTTATTACCGTGTGTGAGCGGGCCGGGATGGCGTGTGGCTGTAATTGATGTGCAGGCCATAGAGACGACACGCATCTCGCCGTGTTATTTCACGCGTGACTGACACACACACACACACACACACACACACACACCACAGAGAGACACACGTCTTAAAGCAATTATAAAATATGAGCCTCTGCGTTTAACCGAGCGCATTTTGTCGCAGGAGGAGCGAGGCGGCGCAGATAAACAGGTGGCAGGTGGGAGGCGTCATGGCGGCTCAGAGTAGCTCCACTCCGTGTCTTTGTTTTAGTTTTGTGCTGCTGGGAACTCTTGCTTCCCGCTCCTCCTCTGCCAGCAGATACGTGGGTTAGCTGATGCTGCGTGGCCCCGGGTCCCCTTAAGAGACATGCTTCAGTGGCTCCCCTGGCGTTCTGAGGAGCTCACGAACGAAGGGTTCACAACTTCCTCCAGAAAATGATAACTCTAATATTAACTCTAATAATGACTCTTATTAACTCCAACTTGTATAAACACTCAGAGTAGCTTGAGGACTCCACAGAAGGTTGTGAGGAACTTCTAGAGTCCAGACTCTGTCCCGTCGTTAGGGTCTTGCTCAGAACCTCGACTGACCTTTAACCTGTCCCCCCCCCCCCCCCCCCCCGCAGTGCCAGCATGAAGAAGAAGAAGAAGAGGTCTTTGGAGGGATCCGGAGATGGGAAGTCCTCCAAGAAGGTGAGTCACCAACATGGAGGTCCACCCGGTCTGAGGAGACTCTTATAGTCGAGAGCCCACCAGCCCACAGAGGCCTTCCCATTTCTAAACTTTCATTCCACCGTCACAGTAGCTGACCGCCGTGAGGGCACAGAGGAGGAAGTACGACCTGGAGTGGTCGCTTCCCAAAACATCTCATCATTAATTTAGTCGTTTAATTTAATCTGGTTCACATGTGCTGAACAGCTGAGCTGCTCCTCACCGCGGCGCTCGGTTGTTCTCGTCGCTCGCTCAGACGTCGATTCGGTTTGTGTCACCGTGAAAGAAACGGTGATCGACCAGACTCTATTTATTTACAGTTTGTCTTAACTTTCTTTGGGCCGACTGAGTTTGAGCGAACGGCTGCTCACTCAGTAAGAGGATCGATAAAGGGACAGAGAAGGGAGAAGAAAGAAGATCACGTCTTGATCGAGGACCAGACACACCAGTCTAATCCTTGGTTTAAACCAACCGTTTGATAGTGTCTCCCAGCTCTGCTGAGCAAGAGTTTTGGGAGTAAGGAATTAAAGTTTTACTGTATGTTGGTCTGTGACTGTATCATCTGATTAATATAACGTGTGATTAATATAACGGGTGAACTGGCGCAGTGGTGAAGAGCACACGTGTCTTAAAGAACCTTCCATTAACCAGTCAATGTGCCAACAATACTACGATAATACATCTGCTCAATCATCATCTCCAACTTGTGGAGTCTGTATGCAGAGGTCGTGTCCGTGTCTATGTCCTGTGTCTATATTTAACACCTCCTCCTCTTCGTCAGATGAAGACCGTGAAGAAGGAGGAGGTGGAGGAGGTGGAGGTGTGTGCGTCTAACGGCGTCGGGTAAGGACCGGAGCCTGATGTCTGCTGACAGCTTCTTTATTACGGAGGATAATAAGTCGTCCAGTTAGTGGTGAGTGATTGCTCCTCTCACTCATGCCCCCCCGCCCCCCACGGTCCGCTGCACCGGGGGTTCATCTGAACGTAACGCCGTCTCATCAGCATCTTGCCACCGCCACCGGGACTTGGCTCTAATCCGTTAACGATTTAAATTAAATCTTTTCAGTTTCCCTTTTCTTTTCCTTTTTTCCCCCCCCGTCTTATTCTCGCCGCCGTCTCTTCCGAGTGGATGGAAATTAATTTGTGTGATTTGATGTCCGAGGGAGGGCTGGACAGAGGCCAGCGGCGGCTCTCTCTAGCTGTCAGGAAATTAATTTCCGCGGCGCGGCGGTGGGCTAATAGCATGTGGCTGGTGGGGGCACGTTATAAACGAGGACGTGTGATTGAGCGTTCGGACGCCCGGCGGCCGCGGGGCCTAATCCTCCTCCTAGCTCCGCCTCTGAAGACTCTCCAACAGGGAGGTACTACCAGTCTTGGGGGGGAAATTGATTTGGCGCCGTTCATCGTGACAAACGATGTTCTGTCACTCGACGGGTTCCGTATGTTTTCTGAGGTGCTGGCTGAAGGTGGGAGGCGGATCTGAGGGAAGCTCCCCACCTCCTGGTCAACACGTTCTCCAACAGGCGTGGGAACACGGCTACCGTCATGTCTGCCCAGTAGACGGTAGACCCCCCCCCCCCCCCCCCCAATCAGCCTCCTGATGTCCCTGGAAGGAGGACCCTCTCCTGGGTTCCTTCTCCAGGGCTCCTCCCTCTGGGTTCCAGGAGGTTCTCCTTAAGTATGAGGGTTGGTGGGGCTGTGAGACTGGTGATCTTCTAATAGTATTGACTTGGCCAACACACTCTGTTGTATACAATGATTGATCCACTGGAGAGCTCTTCTTACCCAAACCACCACTTAACATCACTTCCCATGGCAGAGAAACCAGCGCTGTACCTCCAAGCTAATTCTAGACAACTGTCACTTCCTGTGGTACTTAAAGTGAAGCATCGCGGTCTTTGCGTTTCTTTTCAGTCTATATTTGAATAAACGGGGCGTGGCTAATGGCCTGGAGGGAGGGGCGTGGCTAACGGCCACCACCGTCCATCCATCACCGGGGGGGGGGCGGTCAGGGAGTTTACTGGGAAGGTGATAAATCCACGCAGCGCTCTGTGCTTTTGTTTGTCTTGGACGGACGCAGCCCCTTAGTGTATCGGCTCTGGGAGGTTTTTATCTTTTGGTCTCGGTGTTTAATCCCTTGTGTGAGGAGGAGGAGGAGGAGGAGGAGGAGGATGAAGCAGCTCGGCTGGCTGCCAGCCAGTGTGGACGTCTCCTCCATTCCTTAATGAAAAGGCTTTGTGCTCACAGGAGTCATTAGCAGTCACGCTGTCGCACTCCAGATTACTTTTACACTCGGACGTTTCTCTCACTTTCTATTTTAGTCTGACCGGTGGCAGACGGTGCCAACTAGATGTGGTCCTGGGCGGGTCAGAACAGTGCTGGGTTCTGTCAGTAGCTGGGTCCTGGTGGGGTCAGAGCAGCGCTGGGTTCTGTCAGTAGCTGGGTCCTGGTCGGGTCAGAACAGAGGTGGGTTCTGTCAGTAGCTGGGTCCTGGTCGGGTCAGAACAGAGGTGGGTTCTGTCAGTAGCTGGGTCCTGGTCGGGTCAGAGCAGCGCTGGGTTCTGTCAGTAGCTGGGTCCTGGTCGAGTCAGAACAGAGGTGGGTTCTGTCAGTAGCTGGGTCCTGGTCGAGTCAGAACAGAGGTGGGTTCTGTCAGTAGCTGGGTCCTGGTCGGGTCAGAACAGTGCTGGGTTCTGTCAGTAGCTGGGTCCTGGTCGAGTCAGAACAGTGCTGGGTCCTGTCAGTAGCCGGGTCCTTCTTCCTACTTGACATGAAGGTAAAATATAGATCCCGTCTGGGATTAATAAAGTGTTATCTGTTTGACGTGACTGTAAAGTAAATGTAGTGGGTTGTGAAAGCCATCCTGTTCCGGGTGAGGAGCCTCCAATAGAAGATTTCTCTGTGTGGTTCAGCGTGAAGGAGGAGCCAGAGGACCACAACTTCTCCTCAGAGAAGAAGAAGTCTAAAGAGCAGACCTCGTCGTCTACCAGGTCAGTTACTCCTCCTGCTGATGTCTAGCTCCGCCCTCCTCTCATCTCCTCTTGACGTCTAGCCCCGCCCTCCTCTCATCTCCTCCTGACGTCTAGCCCCGCCCTCCTCTCATCTCCTCCTGACGTCTAGCTCCGCCCTCCTCTCATCTCCTGACGTCTAGCTCCGCCCTCTCGTTTTAGCGCCTCCACCTAATGTCTAGCTCCGCCCTCTCCTTTTAGCTCCTCTACCTGATGTCTAGCTCTGATACAGGGCTCAACTCTTATCAAACATGATAGAATAGAACTTTATTTGTCCCGAAGGAAATTCTTGTGCCAGGTTACATAGCGATGCAGTACAATATAACAATATGGAAACAACAGAATAATAAAAATAAACTGATTTACAAATGTACAGTTGAAATATACAAATATGTAGACCATAGTATTAATAATATTGCACGTAAAAATGGGTAAAGTGCACATGATATTGAGAGGTACTATTTCACATTGTATTGCTGTGTAGGGGGGAGTTGTAGGGATCTGCATTCAGCATCTGTTGTGAACGTTCTTCATCTGCAGCAAGGAGAAGAAGAAGAAGAAGAAGAAGAAGAGCCCAGATCAGGCAGAGCGCAGCGTTGGAGCTCCACCCGACCGGAAGAAGAGGAGGAGGAGTA
Source organism: Coryphaenoides rupestris (assembly GCA_002895965.2). Lineage (NCBI taxonomy): Eukaryota > Metazoa > Chordata > Actinopteri > Gadiformes > Macrouridae > Coryphaenoides > Coryphaenoides rupestris. The sequence goes on along the minus strand of PIJE02001982.1, from coordinate 30,401 downwards.
GTGAGAAGGTCAGGGTCTGTCATCCTGCTGGAGGTTCTGTGGTCTCCTGGTGGTGCCAGGGTAGTCTGCTGGAGGTTCTGTGGTCTCCTGGTGGTCCCAGCGTAGTCTGCTGGAGGTTCTGTGGTCTCCTGGTGGTGCCAGGGTAGTCTGCTGGAGGTTCTGTGGTCTCCTGGTGGTCCCAGCGTAGTCTGCTGGAGGTGGATGGTGTGTTGTTATGATGATGATGATGATGATCTGTGTGGAGCAGGTGAAGGAGGTGAAGAAGGAGGTGAAGAAGGAGGTGAAGGAGGAGGAGGGAACACAGCCCAAGAAGACCAAGAAAACCAAGGAGGAGATTGATGAGGCGAGGAAGAGGAAGCTCAAGGTCAAGGAAGAAGAGGAACAGAATCGCTGGCGATGGTCTAATATTATTCTTATTCTTATTATTATTATTATTATCCAAAACCACTTGCAGGGGTGCCTACATGGGTCGTTCAGCTGAGTGCAGCCACTAGACCATCCTCTCCATGTCTTCTCTGATGTTGTGGTGCAGGTGGGAGGAGGACAAGTATGAAGACGGAGTGAAATGGAAGTTTCTGGAACATAAAGGACCCTGCTTCCCCCCGGTGTACGAGTCTCTGCCCCACAATGTCCGCTTCCACTACAAGGGTGAGTGAACCGGCCCACGGCATCAAACCCACGGCATCAAACCCACGCCATCAAACCCAGCAGCTGCTTCTCGTGTGTGTGTGTGTGTGTGTGTGTGTGTGGTGTGTGTGTGTGTGTGTGTGTGTGTGTGTGTGTGTGTGTGTGTGTGTGTGTGTGTGTGTGTGTGCGTGTGTGTGTGTGTGTGTGTGTGTGTGTGTGTGTGTGTGTGTGTGTGTCCAGGTAAGGTTGTGAAGCTGAGTCTAGCAGCTGAGGAGGTGGCGCTCTACTTCGCCCAGATGTTGGACCATGAGTACACCACCAAGGACGTGTTCAGGGAGAACTTCTTCAAAGACTGGAGAAAGGTAGTGTGACTGATTGTGGTTGGGAGAGCAGCAGAATAAATTCATTAAAATTAGAAGTTAAAATGTGTATTTATGAGTGAGCTGTTGGCATTGATGGAATGAAATTAATGAATAGAATCAAACGGATTACATTTATCCAAAGAGCTTTACAGTATTGCCTCACATTCACCCATTCATACACCGACGGCGGAGCCAACCATGCAAGGTAACAACCAACACGTCAGGAGCAGGTAGGGTTAGGTGGTGTCTTGCTCAGGGACACCTCCACACTTAGCTAGGAGGAGCAGGTAGGGTTAGGTGGTGTCTTGCTCAGGGACACCTCCACACTTAGCTAGGAGGAGCAGGTAGGGTTAGGTGGTGTCTTGCTCAGGGACACCTCCACACTTAGCTAGGAGGAGCCAGATAGGGGTTAGGTGGTGTCTTGCTCAGGGACACCTCCACACTTAGCTAGGAGGAGCAGGTTAGGGGTTAGGTGGTGTCTTGCTCAGGGACACCTCCACACTTAACTAGGAGGAGCAGGTAGGGTTAGGTGTGTCTTGCTCAGGGACACCTCCACACTTAACTAGGAGGCAGAGCCGGGGATCGAGCCAGCAACCTTCCAGTTGCCAGACAACCGCTCTCACCTCCTGAGCTACTTCCTTTTACATAAAAATGAAAATCTGAAAAAAAACAAGACGATTCTCCTCAAGAGAATCAAGATGTTTGTCACATACACACACAGGGATCAGAATATAATATTGACCGTAGACTCCTTCCTGCCACATGCTATGCATCGCAGAAAAGGTAATATTAGAACGAGGAATCTCATCATGAATTTCACTCTCGTATTAAATGTGAGTTTCATTTTGACGCACACGTCAATTAGTGGCGGGTTAGCGTCCGCCGCGGCGCGGGTCCTGTCGGCGGAGCCTCCATTAGGCCTCTCGCTCGGCTCCTCGCTGCTGAAAATAACCACGGACGACGTGCGGGAGAGGAGCCGAGGGGAGGGGAGCTGTAAGCCACCGGGTCCCGGAGACGAGGCGCCGGAGCACGGAGGTGATGGAGCAGATAAAACCCTCGCGACTCTGAGCCGCAGAACAATGGGCTCAAAACGAAGAAACGTTGCTTCTATTCGAAACAATTAGCAGAAAGGATGAAGATGGAGATGCCTATAAAACGAGATGAATACCGGATATAGATGAGAATAATTGAAATGCACAATATAATTAGTTTCTGGTTAAATGGAAATCAAGTGATCTGAATTCCTAAACTCAATGAATAGATGATCTGGAACGGTATCCGCTCAGGGATGCTATTAATAATGATCTGATCATACCTGTAACTCTCTAACTTCATGCCTAAACTTAACAGCTAAACTAACCTTATCTCTAACCCCAGGCCTAACCTTATCTCTAACCCCAGGCCTAACCTTATCTCTAACCCCAGGCCTAACCTTATCTCTAACCCCAGGCCTAACCTTATCTCTAACCCCAGGCCTAACCTTATCTCTAACCCCAGGCCTAACCTTATCTCTAACCCCAGGCCTAACCTTATCTCTAACCCCAGGCCTAACCTTATCTCTAACCCCAGGCCTAACCTTGGCTCTTCTTGACTGTGTGGCTGGTGTGTTGCGTAGCGTCTGCTGCTGTCAGCACCGTGAGCATCTTCCCGTCGCTGGGCTTTGATTCAGGACCGTCTGTATCCCCCCTCAACCCCCTCAACCCCCTCAACCCCCTCAACCCCTCAACCCCTCAACCCCCTCAACCCCCTCAACCCCTCAACCCCCTCAACCCCTCAACCCCTCAACCCCCTCAACCCCCTCAACCCCTCAGCCCAACGGAATATCACACAGAATTAATTTTGCGGCGCTTAGCGCTCAATGCGCTTGAAAATATGATTTTGTATGAAGGCATTGATATGCTAATCCATACAACTAGCTCTCTTGCATCTGAACAAATCCAATTAAACAGTTAAGTGTTAACGGCAGCAGCCTCCTCTTGTCACCCCGCCGGGCCCCAGTGCCCACCACCACCAGCACCACCAGCACCACCACCACCACCACCACCACCACCACCACCACCACCACCTGTCAATCACACTCAAGTCGGCGCGGCAGGAAATGAAAAGCGATGCGCTCAGGTTGGCGTGTTGGCGCCGCTGCCCGGGTTTGAATGGGAGGGCGGAGGGCTGAGTTCATCGGTGAATAACAACGGAGTTGTGATCGTTTAACCGGCAGAGAAATGAAAAGAATGGTTAATTCTGCTGATTTGAAGCAGAAAAGGGAAATCATGACCTGAATCATTACAAAGTCAACTTAATGTTTGCTCCGCTTACTATTTACTTTGCGTACTTTTATCCAGAGTAACTTGCGGTGAATTATTATTTTTTTCTCATGTGGGCTGGAAGTCAGACTGTCACTGAGCAGCCTTCTAGGAAGAGATGGAGAATGGAAATAAAACAGAGGAGGAGTCAAATGTAGATGGTTTGAGGTAGACCTAGATGTTGACGTATTGGTATGTATATTGATCTGTTGGTCGACTTGGATATTGATATATTGGTATACATGTGTATATTGATGTATTGGTATACTTGTGTATATTGATGTATTGGTAGACTCATATATTGATGTGTACGTATATATAGATGTATTGGTAGACGTGTATATATATATAGATGTATTGGTAGACGTATATATATTGATGTATTGGTATGCGTATGCTCCACGTCCCAGTAGTTCTTGGTGGTATCCGATTACCCCCGGCTTACACTCCAGCGCCGTCCCAACCTGGCCGCTACGCTCCGTGCAGAAACACAATTTCCTTCTCAACTTGGCCTCCATCTTGTAAACCAGAGGAGACGTCACGCAACACGACGCTCTCATCGCCCCCCCCGCCCCCCGCGCCGCCTCCGGTTGTCGTGGCGATCGCTGGCCCGAGACGAGGATGCGTTCCAGCGGCGGACGCGTGCTGCGGTCCTCGCCGGCGCCTCAGCCCCTCCGCAGCGGCTCTGCGGGTCTCCGCTCGGACCGCGGGCGGCCGGCCGTGTCCGGACCCATCTGTCCGGCCGCCGTCACGCCCGCCGCCCACCAGAATGTCCTCTTTATGCCTTTTTATATGACCCAGCCTCGCCCTGTGGACCACTTGCTAAGGAGGTCATCAAGCGAGGAAACCACGTGTAACCAGTGTGTCCCTCACGGCCCTGCGAGGAGCAGCCTGTCCTCCCTCCTCCTGTAGGGTTGGGGAGTCGGTGTTCCTCAGGATTAGGAGGCGGTGGTGGTGGGGGTGGTGGTGGTGGTGGTGGTGGTGGTGGTGGTGGGGGTTGGCAGCTAACAGTAACACCACAACACCACCAGGACACAGCGAGGTGAGACCAGAGAGTGATTGTTTGCTGCATCAAAGTCAACTGGCTGACAGTCATGTTGTCGCCGGCTCTGAGACCCTCTGAGACTTGCTGTGATGGAGGGTCGTGCTAATGAAGTTGACTTGATGCTCTTCCTCGGTGGTTCCCTAATATAGTGTTGCTATTGAGGGCGTCTCCTTAATTGGTGTCAAGCTCCCCTCCTTCCAAGTAGTGCTCACTACATCGTACGCTTTTGAGGGAACGACTGAGCCCCTTCCTTCCCCGCTCTGATCTCTTGCTCTGTGGTGCCTCTGCAGGAGATGACCCCCGAGGAGAGGCTGCTGATCCAGGACCTGAACAAGTGTGACTTTGGGGAGCTGCACGCCATGCACAAGGCCAGGGTGGAGGCGCGCAAGAACACCAGCAAGGAGGAGAAACTGGTGCGCCACGGACTCCTTTAGACGTGTAGCTTTTATTTTAGTTGCCCTCCTCCTCCTCACCTCCTCCTCACCTCCTCCTCACCTCCTCCTCACCTCCTCCTCCTCACCCCCCTCCTCACCTCCTCCTCACCTCCTCCTCACCTCTTTGTCTCCTGCTGTCTGCTCCTGTTTAGGCTCACAAATCACACTTCACATTAGCATCTAGGGTCTGTGCCGTGACCCCCCAGAGGTTCTGTTGTAACACAGTAGGACTGATCAGAGGTTCTGTTGTAACACAGTAGGACTGATCAGAGGTTCTGCTGTAACACAGTAGGACTGATCAGAGGTTCTGTTGTAACACAGTAGGACTGATCAGAGGTTCTGTTGTAACACAGTAGGACCGATCAGAGGTTCTGTTGTAACACAGTAGGACTGATCAGAGGTTCTGTTGTAACACAGTAGGACTGATCAGAGGTTCTGCTGTAACACAGTAGGACTGATCAGAGGTTCTGCTGTAACACAGTAGGACTGCTGGATCAGAGGTTCTGTTGTAACACAGTAGGACTGATCAGAGGTTCTGCTGTAACACAGTAGGACTGTGGAGTCAAAGATGAACTATCGATCTTCTCCTCCTCCATGCAGGTGATAAAGGAAGCCAACCAGAAGGTTGTGGAGGACTATGGCTTCTGCCTGTTGGACCACCACCGGGAGCGCATCGGGAACTTCAAGATAGAGCCCCCCGGTCTTTTCCGGGGCCGAGGGGAGCACCCCAAGCAGGGCATGCTGAAGAAGAGGATCCAGCCGGAGGACGTCATCATCAACTGTAGCAAGTACGCCCCCTGCTGGACCTCCAACACATGGGTTCAGATGCTCACTGAGAATTTGGGTGGATGGTTCATGGGCAGTTTGTCAAAGTGAAATGGAAATATTGAGTTGCTGTTCTCCGTTTGAGTTTGTTATAAAATGAGTCACAGACAAAACAAGCTCATTAAAGTCCTCACTTCAGGCTCTTGTAACGACCGCATAGCAGGAGTTTGGAACGGTCAGACGCACACTAACACTCAATCACCTCTTCTCTCACCCCCAGGGAGTCCAAGATCCCGGCTCCCCCTGCCGGCCACCGCTGGAAGGAGGTTCGTCATGACAACGCGGTCACGTGGTTGGCCAGCTGGACGGAGAACATCCAGGGCTCCATCAAGTACATCATGCTGAACGCCAACTCTAAACTCAAGGTAGCGTCCCCACGAGGCTCTACGACGGCTCCATCTTATTCTTCAATCCATGAGTAAACTGTGTGTGTGTGTGTGTGTGTGTGTGTGTGTGTGTGTGTTGTAAATAAGGTAGTTTATACAACAAGTAAGTGTGGGTTGTGTGTGTGTTTGGCGGCTTGTTCATGCCGCCTCACCCGGCCCTCGGCAGGCTGATGAGCGTGTGGAGGTGCTGGGTGAGGCTGCAGGATGAACCCACCATCACCGCTCTCTGAGAGGGAGAGAGCCGACACGTTGACACTCTCCACCCGCTCTGCCTGCAAAACAAACTCCAACTCTGCACTAGAGTGGTTTTCACGACGCCTCGCCACGCCTCGTCACGCCCCCCCCCCCCCCCCCTCCTCACGCGGCATGCCGTTACCGGAACGTTGAACGACGTAATTTGAATGGCGTGCGAGAAATGGCTGATGGCAAGACATTAAGGAGCTGATTTTAACTAACCCTCCGCAAAGTACCTGAATATTATACTACATACTGGAGTGGAAAAACACACCTACACCCGTGTGTGTTGTGTGTTGTGTGTGTTGGTGTGTGTGTGTGTGTGTGTGTGTGGTGTGTGTGTGTGTGGTGTGTGTGTGTGTGTGTGTGTGTGTGTGTGTGTGTGTGTGTGTGTGTGTGTGTGTGTGTGTGTGTGGTGTGGTGTGTGTGTGTGTGAGACGGCGAACAACCCTCCTAAACCGTTCCGGGCGCGGCGATGTATTTTTATCTTGGTTTTCTTTCCCTTGACCCCTCTGACCTCTGACCCCAGGGGAGAAGGACTGGGAGAAGTATGAGGTGGCCAGGAAACTGAAGGCGGTGTGTGGAGGGCATCCGAGTTCAGTACAGCCAGGACCTCAAGTCCAAGCAGATGGGCACCCGGCAGAGGAGCCGTGGCCTCTACTTCATAGACAAGGTCTGGTGCGCACACACACACTAGCACACACACACACACACACACACGCACACACACACACACACACTAGCACACACACACACACACTAGCACACACACACACACACACTAGCACACACACACACACACACACTCTCGCTCTATCTCATCTCTCTCTCTCTCTCGGTGTGTGTGTGTGTGTGTGTGTGTGTGTGTGTGTGTGTGTGTGTGTGTGTGTGTGTGTGTGTGTGTGTGTGAGAGAGATATTTCATGAACATATGAAGCTTTGTTTCACATCTCTGCTGCAATATCAGTGCTCTGAACAGCTCTACTAGTACAGCTGTATGGACTCAATACATGGGGGGGGGTGACTCTGACTCTGACTCTCTGCCTGTGTGTGTGTGACTCTGACTCTGTGTGTGTGACTCTGACTGTGTGTGTGTGTGACTCTGACTCTGGTGTGTGTGCTTGCTGTGTGTGTGTGTGCTGCTGTGTGTGTGATCTGCCTGTGTGTGTGTCTGCCTGTATTTGTGTGTGTGAGAGACTCTGACTCTGTGTGTGACTCTGACACTGTGTGTGTGTGTGTGTGTAGCTGGCGTTGAGGGCGGGTAATGAGAAGGAGGAGGGGGAGACGGCGGACACGGTGGGCTGCTGCTCTCTGAGGGTCGAGCACATCACCGTCCACGACCGGCTGGACGGCAGCGACTTCGTGGTGGAGTTCGACTTCCTGGGTAAAGACTCCATCAGATACTACAACAAGGTCCCTGTGGAGAAGAAGGTACACCTCCACCTTGATACACACTCGCCTCCACCTTGATACACACTCACCTCCACCTTGATACACTCACCTCCACCTTGATACACTCACCTCCACCTCGATACACACTCACCTACGCCTTGATACACTCACCTACGCCTTGATACACTTGCCTCCACCTCGATACACACTCGCCTCCGCCTCGATACACACTCACCTCCACCTTGATACACTCACCTACGCCTTGATACACACTCCCCTCCACCTCGATACACACTCACCTCCGCCTTGATACACACTCACCTCCACCTTGATACACTCACCTCCACCTTGATGCACACTCGCCTCCACCTCGATACACACTCGCCTCCACCTCGATACTCACATCCACCTCGATACACACTCGCCTCCACCTTGATACACACTCACCTACGCCTTGATACACTCGCCTATGTCTTGATACACACTCACCTCCACCATGATACACTCACCTCCACCTTGATACACACTCACCTCCACCTCGATACACACTCGCCTCCATCTTGATACACACTCGCCTACGCCTTGATACACTCGCCTACGCCTTGATACACACTCACCTCCACCATGGTACACACTCACCTCCACCTTGATACACACTCACCTCTACCTTGATACACACTCACCTCTACCTCGATACACACTCGCCTCCACCTCGATACACTCACCTCCACCTTGATACACACTCACCTCCACCTTGATACACACTCACCTCCACCTTGATACACACTCACCTCCACCTTGATACACACTCACCTCTACCTTGATACACACTCACCTCTACCTTGATACACACTCACCTCTACCTTGATACACACTCACCTCCACCTTGATACACTCACCTCCACTTGATACACACTCACCTCCACCTTGATACACACTCACCTCTGCCTTGATACACACTCACCTCCGCCTTGATACACACTCGCCTCCGCCTTGATACACACTCACCAGGAGGCTTCAGGACACTAGAGGCTACAGGACACTAGAGGCTACAGGACACTAGAGGCTACAGGACACTAGAGGCTACAGGACACTAGAGGCTACAGGACACTAGAGGCTACAGGACACTAGAGGCTACAGGACACTAGAGGCTACAGGACACTAGAGGCTACAGGACACTAGAGGCTACAGGACACTAGAGGCTGTGGACTACAGGACACTAGAGGCTACAGGACACTAGAGGCTACAGGACACTAGAGGCTACAGGACACTAGAGGCTACAGGACACTAGAGGCTGTGGACTACAGGACACTAGAGGCTACAGGACACTAGAGGCTACAGGACACTAGAGGCTACAGGACACTAGAGGCTACAGGACACTAGAGGCTACAGGACACTAGAGGCTACAGGACACTAGAGGCTACAGGACACTAGAGGCTACAGGACACTAGAGGCTGTGGGCTACAGGACACTAGAGGCTGTGGGCTACAGGACACTAGAGGCTGTGGGCTACAGGACACTAGAGGCTGTGGGCTACAGGACACTAGAGGCTACAGGACACTAGAGGCTACAGGACACTAGAGGCTACAGGACACTAGAGGCTGTGGACTACAGGACACTAGAGGCTACAGGACAC